>JAATHB010000335.1:0-95096 GCA_014822075.1 Fusarium buharicum | reverse complement strand
TTCCTTATTATATTAACTATATTATTCTTAAAAATAATTTTCTTAAATTTTTAGCTATTTTATTTTAGATTTAAATCGCTATAGGGTAAGCTATTTCTAGCTGTACAGTATGTTGTGCCGCTCGCTTGTCTGTGCCGCTCGCTTATCGCGTACGTTATCTCCAACTTTTAAGAGCCTGCGAAATAATATATATAGTGTAGCAAATGCTTAGCTGACTATATACCTCCAGAAAATAAGGATCGAATGCTTGTAGTCAAAAACACCCCATCAGTCCAGCCTGGGCTCTAGATCGACCCAGGTTAAAGTAATGACCTCCCAAGATGGCGGACAAGAGAGAAAACAGCGTGGATTAATGTCATAATTGCGTCTTCATCTTAGAATGTGCAAGGTGTATCGCTTCATGCAGGATGCACGGTGTCTGAAGGTTTATGAAAGCGAAGTTTTGCTACGTGGCAGGCCTTGTCCAGCACACGATGTATCACGCACAATACCGGTAGACTTTAAAAAGTACTGAGACAACGCAGAGAAACTCCATTCAAATGTGTTGTCAAGCAACAGAAATGTGCATCTTCTGTGCATATATACACAGACCATATCTTCAGAAATTAGATTCAAGAATTGACGAAGACAGGCAATAAAAAAACAGTTTTGTGTTACATGTCTATTGCATTATATTAAATGGTCGCCAGCAACCTCATGTAAATTGAGAGACCCTAGCGATAGTCAAGCTTGCCAAATAGCACAGTTTACGTAGGAACCTAAACCATGAGAAATTAGCTTAATGCATGTGTGACAAGTAATTTTTGGGAAACTCATCTCCGACTTAAGTCTTATAAGAATGAAGGTAACACCAGATTCATTGTCTTTGACCATCGCCTTCTCTCATCTTTCTCTCAATTTTCTCTCTTTGAGACCTTTCACGGACCAGCAACAATGCCTTTACCACATACGCTCTCTACAGGCGCTTCATGGACGGCACTTTCTGGCGAAATTTGGGACAGGATACTGAGCCGAGTCTCTAATTCAAGTCCACAGGGCCCAGGATATCATCAACTCGCCAGCTGTGCTAGTGTTTGTAAGGGATGACAGGGATTCTTCGAAAGAAAAACCTTCCAGCGACTTCTGATCGAAAACAAAGACTTGGTGCCTTTCAGCTCTTCCATGAAAGGACAGAATTCTGTTAGGTTGGACTATATACAACACCTGTGGCTTCGAATTAAGCTTGAAGGATATACATGTTTATCCTGCGAGAAACCAGAGCGTTGCCAGACCCAAGCCAAGTAAGTTGACATCTCGTTATATAACGAATAAAAAAACATTAAGCCGGCTGGCCAGACTTAAAAACTTTATATTAACTGAGCGAAAATCAGGAACAACATAATCTTCACAAGGTCGTTGCATACCTTGTTGACAGTTCTATCGGAATGGGAAAGAACCCCACGTTCAGAAAGACTCATGTTAGAGATTAGTGCCTTTTCACCAAGTGATAATAAACACTATTTCAATGTTGCAGACTTGAACGGGGTCCCTAGTCTCAGGACAGAGGAAGACCTACATAGAGTTCCCAATCCTTTGCTGGGCTTTAAAAGGGCGGTTGAGCACATAAGTGAACATCCGAACCTTCACTTACAACCACATGTACGGGGTGCTATATGGCGATTTCAAGGAACGCCCCTCGAGCTGAGGCCGAAAGAGCTCTCCAACCGTCGTCTTCCCGCCACCCCCGTTGTCAGAGACTTTTGTATGCGGCCATATTTTCGAAGAGGAATCCAGGCCTGGTCACTTGCAACAATCTTTCAAGAGAGTTTTGTCGAACTGAAACTCTTTCGTCTTGAGAGGGGGATGTTTTACAATAATGCCGCAGAACTCGAGTTCTTTGAAGGCAAGAGAATGAACTGGAATCAAACACATATGGAAAGAACTAACGAGTGTATAGGATTACATAGAGACGTGATACCCAGCTTTCCGCAGAGTCTCGATTACTTGTTTCAATTCATTGTCCATGAACATGAAGCCACGATTACATGGAGAAGTACGGACCCAGGTATAGTGATATCGAAGGATGTTATGAAGGCTTGGGCAAGCGCCATTTCCGAGCGGATCTGGAGGCCGCTTAAGATACGAATCCAGCCTTTTCGAGCCGATGACTTTGATGACGTTGGATGCATGTATCAACATATGGCACGAAGCGATATAGCTATTGATCCTATTACGAGAGCGAAAAACGACGTGGAAATGGATTATACGTTGAGAAGGCCGCCCAGACTGTGAGAGGGGTGGCACAGATCATCGATGGGTGTAATTGTGGTCAGGTTGAGGTTAGAATGGCTAGAAGGACTTAGAAGATCAATCATCCAATGAAGCAGGCCTTTTGTCTTTCATCATCGACCGATCATTCTTGATGGATAGAGGACATGACTCAATGTTTGCCAATGAGTGAAAGGCAGTTCAAACAGAAGTCCCTTACATGCTTGATCGTGATGAGCAAGTGCTGTGAAGTGGCATACCCATCACTGCATCCCGAACACACGATGTCTTCAGATTATAAAATCGATACGTACTAGGCAATTCTCTTCTGCCTATCGGAGCCTATCTAATTCAAGGTCAAGGCTAGCCGTTCCGCTGTCACACCTGTCACATTCTTCGACAGCCCAATTGTCAACTAAGGCCAAATACAAATACAAGACATTTTTACGTTATTGGCCGCCATAGGCGGAAATAGCTGGCTAATCCTGCACAACGGGCACTGCCGTTAAGGTTATCTTACAGCTGCTAAGATGGATGGAAAAGCAACGTTCCTAAACAGTAACAAAGCAGACTCCGTCATTGGCTTACTCTACGAGAGCCTTGTGAAAGCTGAAAGCCCAATCTCCACTAGTCGTCGATCTAGAACTACCCGTTTGAGGATCATGCAGATAAGGTCTTGAACAGGCCCACAGAATCAAGATTATTTTGGGGCAACAGACACCTCAATAAGCCTCTCATCTAACTCTTTGATCTGTTACTCGTCCAATCCATAGCCTTGGCAGTCAAAAACAAGAACATCTTCAGCCCTCAACGTCAGCTGGTGGCCGCAAGGTGCCACTCGCGACGGGCCGCTCAATCTAGATTCGGGAGGCGTATGGTTATGGCCTGCTTTAGAGACACTTGTCGCTGCGAGTTCCGTCAGGGAATCCCCCGCCGGACCCATATTCGTGCCACTGAGAAGAACGTGTTTGAGACATTTAGGGTTCTAGCCGCTGGTTATTGCCATGCTAGGAAACGGCGCATGTTGTCATAATAACCTCAGCCTCTTCTTATTTTGATGTCGTGCAGATCTTAAGGCGGATATGCGAGATTTACCTTCCTAGTTATGTGACTCGGAAGGGACCCCGGATGGTGTTTGTGATGGTTATGAAGGAATGCATATGCACGGCGGTTTGCAAACTTGATCGAGGGAGATAGGTCACATCAAGAAGCCGCATGATGCACGTGGGATGATGTGTCACAGTGCACTGTGATCTAGGCATTTCCTATCCGGGAGTGATGAAGATCGTCTGCAGGAGGACCTTGGCATCACGGATCACTGGCTCAAGGATGATTGTATACAGTTTATTCCCATAGCTTAAATCTCTAGCATTTGCAAGGTTGAAGAGACCGAAAACTCCAGGTTAGCAAAGGGATGGGTGTTGTTCTTTGTGGGGAATAAGCGGAGTGGTCCCTGATCAGGTTTCGGATGAGGTGCCAGGAATGGGCTCTGGGCATGTGGCTGAGGCGTTAGAAAAAGAAAAAGACTTTGGGTTTGAAAGCAGAAGAGACACATCTAGCGACGTGCATGCAAGGACATCGTGAACAAGTCTTGGTCTCAAAATATGCAAGTCGGTTCGGGACTCCGTGTCCGCGAGGTAAAGGTGCAATGCAAAACACCAACGCGTGACCAGAAGATGTAGCAAGTACAGAACACTCAGAATATCCTCTTTTTCTCCTTTCACGATGTAAGCTAGACTCATATTGGAACGAAGTAAGGATCAAACATTAGAGTTAGAACTACTGGAATTGAGCTAAGATCCCTTGATCTACCGTCGATCAGCCGTTGTTGTTCCGTTGAGGCTTTCCGCCTCTGACGTGGGAGTACGAGCATCGGTCGAACCGTAAGACTCTGAGTTGTGGAGAGTGGAATATCACATACCAGAGCATCCTTCTCCGCCTGCTCAACGGTGAGACATAGCCACTTATCAGAACGTTGAGAACGTGCACTCCAAACATCAACGCCCTATCTGAGATCTTGATCCGAAGGTCATGAGGGAGAGATTATGACTCCTCCGCAAGGCATTGACTTCTACTTTGGCTCAGAGGTGCATTGAACCAAGTCTTGCTGAGATGGTTGAGCAGAGAGGCGTGGAAAGAGTGATGACTTCGTTTCTTTGTGTAGGTTTCTTAGTGCCTTGGAAATCTATAAAAGACCTCTCTTGTCCCCCTTCATCGGTTCATCATCAGCACTCACACTCATACTCTTCTACCACAACCACCAAACAATTACAACTTTCTACTTCAAATCTTTTAGATCCCCAAAACCATCAAAATGAAGGCCTCCGTCATCCTCGCTCTTCCCACCATCGCCCTCGCGGCTGTTACGCCCAAGGTCCAGGAGCGCCAGATTCCCGGCCTCCCATTCCCTCTTCCCGACCTTGACACTCCTCTCGACACCCAGTGCATCCTTGGAATTACTGGTATCACCAACTGCGTTGATGCCGGTGATCTCACCAACCCTACCACGCTCCTTGGTGCTTTAACTGACTGGTAAGTCTAGCTATAGCCGGGTTATGAATATTTAACAGCGCGAACTAACCGCTATACAGCGCTCTCCCCATTATCCTCAATGCTGTCTTTAACTGCATCATTCCCGTTGGCAACTAAGAGCATGCAATCTATTCTATTCACTCTCTTCTATTCACTCTTTGACGACCCGGGTCACGACTTTATCATGTAAAGGAGCCTCTAGAGTAGCACAGTACTTGAATTGACAATTTTGAGGCAAAGTTGGTCGGTCATGCTCTTATTGTGAAGTCTCATATCTTGATGCAGTGATAATTTCTTTATAACCATCTGTAACTCATATCTTCTTTGCACTTGCCGAGCAAGTTGTGCCTCCGCATACGAAGCCGCAATGCTTAGCATTATTGTCATCAGCTTCTAAATAGCTGCCCGTTAATCTTCTTGCTTTTAAGCGTATCCATATAGTCCCTAGCCCATGTCCCTAGCCCATTTCACTATCTCAATAGTAATAGATGTCAAAGGTCATATAAAGTGACATACCCGATAAAAGACCCTGCCTCTGCCCTACGGGCGCCCCATATATTTCGTAGACAGGGATGTGGAGACAGAGATAAGATAAGGCGCGGGGCACTTTGCTTTGGAGGGGTTGATTTGATTTGATTGATGAAGGCTAAAAAAAAAGTAAAAGAAGGCATCAAAAGTTTTCCACTTTCGCAAACTTCCACCATTACCAACGACCAACAGCGACAAATTGTAAAAATGGCCACCGATATCGATGCTGAGGCGCCTCACAACAACTTCGACGTGCGTATATTTCTCCTCTTTCCCTTTCGGTGCCTGCCTTTGTGCGCGACTCCCACAGTCGCCAGCTCCGACGCCGGACCAGCATCCAAGCACCAGTATCCCAAGTCTGCCCACGAGCCTACTACGAGCGACTCCTACAGGCGAAACACGATAAAATGCGAATGAATACCTCTCTGAGTGCAAGCGACAGCTCTCGTCTATGATCGACGTCATATTCGACTGCAACACGAATGAACTCGCACGCGACAGCCGAGATGCGTCTTCGGTCTGTCGCTGGCCATGACTCATCCTTCAATATGCTGCCAATTCCTAAAAAATACATGCCATAAATCGATCAAGGACCGCTAAGACCAAATATTCTATATGCGCTACAATCGACGACACACGCAGGCTTTGAGCAGGCTGATTGATACTGGAATGGATGCTGATGGTGCAGCAACGAGCTGAGTCGACATGATACACACAAATCACTATCATAATGGGAAACATTTAACTGACCGATTCTGCTACAGACCATTTTGGTGTTGGACTTTGGCAGCCAAACCTCCCATCTCATCCTCCGACGTCTCCGTGCCATGAACATTTACACTGAGATGCTTCCTTGCACCACCAAGCTTGCCGACCTCACCTGGAAGCCCAAGGGTGTCATTCTGTCTGGAGGTAATAGAGCGAGGACGCTTTACTTTGCTTTCGCTAACCCTATGTTCAGGCCCCTCCTCCGTTTACGACGAGGGCTCGCCCCGTAAGATTTCCTTGTTCTTTGCGGTATGCTGATCCATGCTGATTCGTAAAAGACGTCGATCCCGCTGTCTTTGAGCTTGGTGTCCCCATCCTGTAAGTGGCCTATACTTGATCATTAATAACGTTGTCTTTGTTAACACGCTTTCTAGGGGTATCTGGTATGCCAATCTTTCAAGTCCAGCCATGTCACGCTACTAACTCTGCGCGTCTAGCTATGGTTGCCAAGTCAGTATTTATTTGACCGTATCTTCAATTTCATGTGTGCCTAACACAGACAGGAAATTGCGTGGCAAATCAACTCTCAGAACGTCGCTCGTGGAGAAGCCCGAGGTATGATGATCTATTCAAACTGCTGCATACAATGCAATGTCTAATGGTTTGTCCGAACAGAATACGGCCACGCCGATGTCACCATCCACAAGGTTGACAACCACGTCGACCGCCTCTTTGCTGGTCTGGGCGAGACCATGCACGGTTTGTAGTCCCTACCCACTACCTCTTGCGTACATCTTCAAGAGCCTTGATACTAACTTTGATCAGCCTACATGAGCCATTTCGACAAGCTCGTCCGCCTACCTGAGGGCTTTGTCGTTGTTGCCAAGACCCAGAACTCCGAGTTTGCTGGTATTGCCCATCAACAAAAGCCAATTTTCGGTACGTACCCTTGACCAACCCAACTTGTAACCCGGGCTAACTCAAGATTCCTCTAGGCGTGCAATTCCATCCCGAGCTTGAACATGTATACCAATCCCACTCGAATTCTTTCACACAACTAACGTGATACGATGATAGACCCCCCGCGGAAGCGAGATCCTCCGAAACTTCAGCGTCGACATTTGTGGAGCCCAACCCAACTGGGTCATGAGCGACTTCATCGAGCAGGAGATCAGCCGTGTCAGGCATCTTGTTGGAGATACAGCGCAAGTAATTGGAGCTGTATCGGGGGGCGTTGATAGTACAGTGGCTGCCAGACTTATGAAGGAGGCTATCGGTACGACTACCACGCTGCATCGCTATGAGGCAGGAAGTTGAGGCTAACGTATTATAGGTGACCGCTTTCAGTAAAAACACTATTCACGAACCTATCAAGATCTAATGGCTAACACTAGTAGCGCCGTGTTGATCGACAATGGTTTGATGCGACTCAACGAATGCAAACAGGTCAAGGAGACTCTTGAAGAGAACCTCGGAATCAACCTCACCGTCGTTGATGCCGCCGACCTATTCCTCGGCCGCCTCAAGGGTGTGACTGAACCAGAGAAGAAGCGCAAGATCATTGGAGAAACCTTTGTACGTTTACGAACTCGAGACAGTCCCAGGTCATGTCCTTTTCGGCTCACAAACGGTGCTAACTGAGTCACAGATCGATCTGTTCGAGAAGGAAGCAATCAGAATCGAGAAGGAGGCCGAGAACACACCCAACGCCGGAAAGGTTCAGTGGTTCCTTCAGGGAACGGTATGCTTTCCAGGAAAATGCCCTAATGATTTGAACGGATGCTAACTATATTACAGTTGTACCCTGATGTGTGCGTATAGCGAGTTGTGCGCCAAGATGAAGCTGACAGTCCTGTAGCATCGAGTCGCTCTCTTTCCGAGGACCATCAGCTACTATCAAAAGTATGTGATTTTATTACCTCTGAAGGCGAAGAGCGCAGTTTGGTGTTAACTAAAAATTGCAGCCCACCACAATGTTGGCGGTCTCCCCAAGGTAAGTTACCTCCTCTTCCATATCAATCTTTGACTAATCAAGGCACAGCGTATGATGGAGGGTGTAAGTTGAAGACCCGTTGGGCTGATTTGATTCGTACATTAACCAATCTTGACAATAACAGCAAGGGCTACGAGTAAGTCAACACATTATCCAAAGCTCTTCAAGTACATTTACAGAATACTGACTGTGAGATAGCTCTTGGAACCTTTCAGAGAACTGTGAGCAATAAACTGCATACCGTACTACAGGTGAAAACTAACTCGAACTAGCTTCAAGGACGAAGTCAGAGCCCTTGGTCGACGTCTCAACGTCCACGAGGATCTTGTCAACCGCCACCCTTTCCCTGGGTAAGTTCTTGCCACACACAAATTCGCAGTAGGCTGCTTCACACTACACATATGAGACGAGACGGCCTTTTGAGAATGACAAAAGCTAATCTGTTGAAACGTTTAGCCCCGGTATCGGTGTTCGCGTCTTGGGAGAGGTTACACCCGAGCGAGCTGAGATCGCCAGGAAGGCGGATCACATTTTCATTTCAATGATTAAGGAGGCTGGAATCTACAATGAGGTGTGTCTTCTAGAAGGATCACAGTTGAAACAAGAGCTAACTCGGTACCAGATGTCTCAAGCCTATGCTGGCCTTGATACAAGCAGAGGTACGACAAGTAGAGCAGGTTCTTTTGGGCGTTTCGATTAACTCTTTTACAGCCGTCGGTGTCATGGGCGACACCCGTGTCTATGGTTACATCATCATGTAAGTCATGCGCTTTCACATCACATCCGTTGGTACTGACCCAAATCACAGTCTCCGCGCCGTCACAACCAAGGACTTTATGAGTGCTGAGCCATACGAGTTCTCTTTCGATCTGATGAAGAAGATGGCTCGCAGGATCGTCAACGAGGTGGATGGTGTTTCCCGCGTCACCTATGACCTGTAAGTTTTGTCACGGATATTTAGTGTGTCAGCTAACATGGCAAAGATCTTCGAAACCCCCCGGTACCATTGAGTTGGAGTAAACGACTTCGTGGAGTTCAGAGGGATGTGTGCAGAAAGGATAGACTAAAAGCTGGTGCGAAATACTAACAACGATGAATTTGACAATCAATGCATTTCTGAAGTGTCTCCACTCTCCTTTGATACAGAGCAGCATCGTATAATTTATCCATTGCCACACCAGCGATCCGACGTTACACGCCGATTCTAGAATGAATAAAGAACTCGACATCTAAGGCTGAACCTATCAACTGCACAGCCACAATAACCAGATGACCACTAGACCCCATAATATTTTCACAACTTATGCGTCCACTCTACCAATAATCTTCGGAATGCTGTTTCCATCCTTTCTAGAAGATGCTGAAGTGGCTAGTGCAGGGAATACCAGTCTTTGTTGTGGAGAAGTTAGTCTGGTCCATGTCACATGATTTTCCACATAAATTGCGAAACCAGCGTGAATTACTTCCCCAGATACCGAAATAGACGACATCTATAACACGAGCCTTTGCGAATACGACAATATGGAACAAACAAAAGTTCGTCTAACAGCTTCTTCGCTACAAGAATTCTTACAGGTCGTTCAAATCTCCGAGCCGGTAAAGAAACTGACTCTTGTCGGAATTCACGACGATGATGGAACAAGAGTCCCCAAGGAACCGCCCGTAACGGGTGAGGAACTTCTTGGATTTCTCACTCAGGCTTTCAGTGCCCTTTCTCAACGCGAAGGATCACCCTTGACTTCACTTAACCTCAGAGTAGAGATTGGTGGGGACGTGAGATCTGGTCGTCGGCCGAAGCCCAAGACTGAATTGGAACTACGATCTACTTCAAAGAGCGCATGGCAATGCACAAACGACACGTTCCGCTTCACTTTACAGGCCTTGAATGCAAGTAAGCTTCAGATTCAGAGTCTAAATATCTTCAACGACTCAGATATGAAGCTCTTCGGTCTAGCCAGCGATCAACTCAACACCATCGATTGGGACAGCCCCGATGTTAGCCATGTATTATCAGCTCTCAAAAGTCTCTCAGTAAATATCTCAACTCCGGTCTTTGCCTTCCGTCAAATCAAAGGCCAAGACGGCACTCCAGACTGGTTGGGAAGAGTCACGAAATGGACAGGGCCTCAAGTGCGAGCCGAAGCCGAAAAGGAAGGCAATTTCAACGGTCTTGCAAGACTCGTCCAGAAATGTCCCCAGCTTGAAGACTTTGAATATCGCTGGCTCGGCATTCCTCTTCCTGGATTAACAGAACTGAAAGGGTTCACATTTCCTGGCTGGAAGATCATACACTACCTCTCACAAGCACCTAACCTTCCTAAGCTCAAGCGATGCACATTCCGACATCAAATAACGCGGGATTCAGATGTTTTGGAATTCATGAAGCGTACAAAGCCTGCAGAGCTGTTCATCGGTCCTATGTGGCTTGATCCAGGCAAGTTCAAACCCATTTTCGATTACTGCACCAGTGAAGAGGCAAACATGGAAAAGATCGACTTCCGAGGCCCTCTTTATCAGCTGGAGAAGCCTGATCTTGGACAAGTGCACTTTCAGCTGCAGGAGTATGATGAGAATGCTGAATGCAGTGCGCATTTGGTAAGAGAGGGCGACAGGATCAGGCAGCCGATTTATCATCATTTGGATCCACAGGGATTTGTGAGGCCTGGGTCGACGTTTTGCAAGGTTGTTAGCGAGAGCAAGGCGCATATGTTCTGAAGGTAGCCTTGTTTCACAAGCCATGGGAGGATCTGAGTATTTTATCCGACTGGCTGAACAATTTACGTAGATTGAGATTCAGGTCCATAGAATACAGCCATATCCCTGTGAAGTATACGAAGTCTAACAAAAAGAAGCAGTTTGGTCTTTGTAAGCCAATAAATGTAACTCTGTTCATCTTGCCCATATTTGCCTGATATGCATTGGATCGATACAGTAAAGTCCAAGTAAGCGCAAGAAGAAACTTGGAAATTTTTGACTTTAGAGGGTTCAGCCGTAACAGGAACTTGATCAGGCTTCATAATTAGCCAGTCTTGATTGGAGGCTTGAGATTCAGCTGATGGTGGTGGGTAGCTAAAGGAGGGTCGGATTTGCGTCTATGACGGCATTTGAAGAATAACGCTAGAAGCTATTAAAGAAGGATTCTTCCTCGGCCTTTTTTTATTCGTCTCAATTACTTACTATATCCTTCTATCCAACATGAATAAACCGTCATCAAATAGTCAAAAGCCTTTTGATATCGCCATCATTGGCGGAGGCATCGCCGGTCTCACTCTCGCAATAGCACTATATCATCGTAACATTCCCGTCACTCTCTATGAACAAGCCCCAGACTTTCACGAAATTGGTGCTGGCGTTTCATTCACTCCCAATGCAGTACAGGCTATGAAAGTATGTCATCCTGGTGTTTACGACGCCTTTCACAAGGTATGCACCTGGAACGGCTGGGTATCCAAGAGCAAGACCTGGTTCGACTTTTTAGATGGCACAGCAGAGGATGATGAAGTTGCTTTCACCATCAAGACATCGCTTGGCCAGAATGGTGTACACAGAGCGCATTTCCTTGATGAGCTTATTCATCTGCTACCCTCAGATAGAGTGCAGTTCGGCAAGCATATCGACAATGCAGTGGAGGATCCCTCGGGCAAAGTTCGTATGACCTTTTCCGATGGCTCTACCGCACATGCAGATGCTGTTATCGGCTGCGATGGTATCAAATCTCGCATACGTAAAATTCTCATCGGAGAGGATCATTCAGCTGCGCAGCCGACATACTCCCACAAGTACGCGTATCGCGGGCTTGTTCCGATGGATAAGGCCATCGAGGCTGTCGGCGAAGAGAGAGCACGAAATGCATGCATGCATGTACGTTTTCTTGGCCCATCTACTCAACGAAAAGAAACTGACAGACTGTAGCTGGGACCTGATGGCCACGTCCTGACATTTCAAGTAGGCCATGGCGAGAAGTTAAACATTGTTGCGTTCCGTACCGACACCAACGATTGGGATGCCGACAGGATGACCAGGCCTGCGCATCGACAAGATGCTCTAGACGACTTCAAGGGCTATAACAGCCGCGTGAGGCGTCTGTTGGAGCTGACGGAAGAGACTCTCAGCGTGGTATGTTCATTCTTCTTTTTCAACAAGTCTTCTTACTGATGTTTGCAGTGGGCCATCTTTGACCTGGGAGATCATCCAGTCCCAACATTCTACAAAGGACGAATAGCCATCACCGGTGACGCCGCACATGCTTCAACCCCACATCACGGCGCAGGAGCCGGCTTCTGTATAGAAGACAGCGCCATTATGGCAGAGTTGCTCGCCGACGAGAACGTGCAAAGTCATTCAGATCTTGAGGCGGTTTTTGCTGCGTTTGATGCTTCGAGGAGGGAAAGGACACAGTGGCTTGTGCAGAGTAGCAGGTTCATAGGGAATGCCTACGAGTGGCGAGCTGAAGGCGTGGGAAGGGATTTCAGGAAGATTGAGAAGGTGATTAATGAGAGAATTGAGATCATCTCTGATGTAGATATTGGCAAGGCTTGCCAAGAAGCGAGAGAAATCTTTAGGGGGAAACAAGGTCATCAAGACTAGATTAGATATGTTATCAAGGCCTGCATCCGTAACGAAGACTAATAAGACTGCTATATATTCATTATGAGCGCGTTTTATACAAACATCACCTGTCTGGTGAGCCACGTCGTCGGCTGATTGGACATTCTCTCTCAGTCACATCATCAAGCCACATATCAAATGTCCCACCCTCCTCCAGCCCTGATCGAATATCTCTTCCTCTCCGCCGCGGTCATCTTGGTAATGTCGAAACGGTCTCCTCCAAGTCCGTGTTTGGTCTTATACGCTTTGATCTAGAACGCTGTTAACTTCCGTCTTTAGGGAGTGTATGGTGGTTGCTTACCTTTGTGGACCAGTTGATGTTGTCCCATTTCTTCATCTTCTTGGCTTTATCTTTTCGATCTTTCAGAACCCCGTCCAAACACTCATCAAACTTGTTTGGTCCGGTGAGCTTGATATTCGCTTCTTGGGCGAGATCAACGATCTTGTAGATCCAGGAGCCGCAGTCTTCGGGGAATTCATCAAGTGTCATCTGCTCACTACCCCATTTGATAAACATGGCCAGGACGAGACCAAGGTTTCGAACCTCAGAGTCGGGTTTGAACACCTTGTCCTTCTTGAGGACGTCGATGGCAGCGAGGATGAGGTAGCCTACCGTTTCGGCAATCTTTTGGCACTTTTTGTAATCTTCAACCACTAGATAGTATAAGTAGCCGTCCAATGATCTCAATAATGGAGGACACTCACTCTCATATTCAAGGATGTTGCTGCGAAGCATCATGGCCAGTCCTTCCACCTCGGGCCAGATCTCACGGTAGGTAACCTTAGGCTTGAGCACGTCGGTAAAATGAGCAAACTATACACTGGTAAGTCGTGTTGTAATAAATGGAAACGTTTGCAGTGGCCTACAATGTTTTCGAGGACCTCGTGCATGCCGTAGCCCGTAAAGTCGTTGTAGATATGCATGGCGAAATCGTCCATGTCACGCTTGAGAGCTTCTTGCTCCCACCAAGAGAATCGATCATGACCGAGAAGTGTGAATATCCAAGGCCATTCTGGGTGCAGTGAGGCGAGCTTTCCGTAAGGCTTCTTTTCTTTTTCCCTGTCCTTATCCTTGTTGCCCTCGCCTTCTTCCTCTTCCTCTTCCTCTTCCTCTTCCTCTTCCTCGTCTTCGCTATCCTCCTCATCTTCATCATCATCATTTCGAGGACGCTCTGCACCAGGCACAGGACGACAGACAAAGTCCCAGTCATCGTTGCCCTCATCGCCTGGGATAATATCGTCTTGCTCTGTAGCCTGATCTCTCATCTTCCAATTCGCGGCAGAGAGTTTGAGCTGCTTCTTGTGAGCATCGAGCCATGGGCCGTGCTCTTTCCACCACCTGCGACTGTTGAGAGTCATGGGGCGTTCGGGGATAGCGTCAATAGCGACGACCCAGCGAGAAGGCATGGGAAGATTCTCAATGACTTTCGCCTCTGCGCATTCACGGGGCATAATCTGAGGCATCAAAGCCTCCCCCTTTGGTCCTCGGGGGATGTGACGATAACACGAACCCTGTTGAGCCTGAGAGCTCTCTCCTGGCTCCTCTGGAGGTTGATTGCCCTGGGCATCATTGGTCTTTGCGCTCTTAGACGAGCGCTGGTTATCGTCGGTCTCATCGTGAGGCCGCTTCTTTTGGGCTTTGGCGGACTTTTTGGGCGGCATTTTGAGGCTGATGGTGATAGTTCAGATTTACGTCAAATAGACGCGATGCTAAAGGCATTTGATTATAAGGGGGAAACTCAAATTATTAAGCCAGGGTACGTCACATTTAGCCAACAAAAAGCAATTTTTGGTGTTTACCAGACGCGTCAATTGAGCTACCCTGCAATATTGCGCGTCATGATCTGCAACGATGAGAAAACAGGGGGAAATATATAATTATTTAGAAATATTCATGGCAATGCCACATTAGTAGGTGATAGTAGGTTTTACGAAAAATTTAATTGCATGTGTGGAAGTGAGCTTTGGTGATATGTAAATATAGTATAAACAAGCCGGAACCAATGCGCCTTTTCCATGCCTCCCATTCCATTGCAACGCGTCAACGAGCTAGCTATGGAACTATACAAGACTTAACATGTTTCTCCCTATCAAAGCCGAGCTTTGGAGTTCTTACCCTTGAGACCAAGTGCTTGAGCCTCACGAGCCACTGCGCGAAGAATCTCTTGCTCCAGACGCTCATTCTCTGGTTCCCAGCCCAGCATCTTCTCTGCTCTATGCGATCCACTGCGCGCATTCGTTCCAAACAGTACAGCTCCATGAGGGAGCAGCCGATTCGCTTCTTCTCCGTTGATCTCGTCTACCTCTTTACTTGGGATCAAGTTCAAGTCGTATGCAGCAGCCGCAACACGGCGCGAGATCTCACCAAATGACTGGCAACGCGTTAGTGAGATAAGCGCGTTTGACTCATTGAAGAACCTACCAACTCCCCGACACCACAAAAGTAGAGCCCTTTGGCTCCCCAGATATTCTCATCTTCGTTTCCCTCAACTGCCTTCTCGACCAGTCGGAGAAAGATCCGGCTCAAGTCAGCGATATGAATATTGCTCCATCGACTTTGACCAGGACCAACCTGTAACCCTCTCTGGCGCTGTAGAGTTGCACTGGCGAGTCCTGGAATTTGAATGCTACGCTGGTTAATAGACCCACGCCCTTGGCCATAGATAACAGGAGGAACAACAAGAGCTGTCCTGACTGCCGAGTTGCCCTCTGCTGCTGAGAACATGTAGTTATCCACCGCGCGGCTGGGATATTTCTTGATCAGGGACTTGATGGAATCAATACCGGTGAGATCATTGTAGACGATATCACTGCCTGCGCCAGAAACTCGAGACTTATCCGCAAGTTCCCCGACTGCCAATGCGCTTGCTCCGGAGATCTGGATATAGTAGGGTGCTTTAGGGCCTTGTGGCTTGGCTGATAGAGCCTGGTAGATCGCCTGAACGCTCTTCAGATGGCCAGTGGCTGCGAGGTCTGTAGTTGCCATTGTCAATAAGGGAGCCTTTCGCTGGAATAATGTACACTGAATCTACTTACGAACAACGACGTCTGCATCCTTGGCCTCTTGGGTAATAATCTCGGTATCGTCGAGACCGCCCTTGACGATCTGAACCTGACTATATACCTTTCTGATGGCCTCTCCCTTGGATGCATCTCGAATCAATGCCCTGATCTTATACTGTGGGTGTGACTTGAGCAATAGGTGAAGGACATCGCCGCCGATGTAGCCAGAGGCGCCGGTGCTGGGACAGGTGAGCTAGTGTCAGGCAACTCAAGAAAGGATGTACTGACAGAAATATCTTGGCCATGGGAGATGTTGATTGAGATAAGATGTGTGCGATGAGCTTCTGTTGTTTATCCTCGTCACACTGGAGAGTATTTATTTTTATATTACCCAAAGTTAGTTCTGGTCATTGGTAAGCAGTCTAATGTCTGAAATCGCTTCATAAGCAATCGATTTCCTCACAACAGCCTCAATCGGCTTCTAGCGGGCTCCTAGTGCATTGAATTCCGTGGGGTTTTGTCTCTCAAGCAAGATCTGATTATGAAAGCACGCTGCGGCTATCATCGCATCTTCTCAAGAAATTCCCTATTCGAGTAAAGCCCAGACCGCTAGAGAGCTCCGTGGCCCGCAAATAGCCATTTCGTTGATGATGAATTTGAGAGCACCATCAGTCAGTCAGTAAGTTAAACTATCATGTTACTTGCCTTTTCTATTCTACGAGTCTGGACTTGGGGTCTGAACTACTTCGTAGTTACTAAAGATCCTAGTATGACAGGACAGGCATTTAGTGCACGCCTACTTTGAAATTGTTGAACAACCTTCTTTTCAGGTAGAAGAGGTTAAACTTAGAGTCAGTCAGTCAGTGCACGCCTAATAAACTGCTGTAGTTACTGGACGTTACCCAAGTTGAGGCCAAGAAAGGTCAACTTCTAGCTAGAATATTTACATCATCATAGTTTCAAAATGTCACCTGCTTGCGGAGCTAACTCCCGTTATCAAAGTATTTGAAAATGTTGATAGCATATAATTCCAAGACGAACTCAACTACTACAATCTAGATTACAGCTCGTTCAACAAGGGGCTCATTGCGCTGAATACGACCATAACCCAACACCGACAAATCAAGAGATCGGAACTGTCCATATGTTATAAGCTCCGCAACACCTCGTCCACAAGCTGGAGCCTGCTGGCTTCCATGTCCAGAGAATCCAGCGCAAAATAAGAGATTAGACACTTCAGTGTGTGGCCCGATAATTGCGTTATGATCAAATGTGTTGAACTCGTAGTGGCCCATCCAGGAGTGCGTTACCTTTGCAGTAGAGAACTGAGGAACACGCCTTTTGAGAACTGGGAGCATCTTCTCATTCCAAACATCCTCGGCATAGCTGAAATCATCAGGATCAACAACAACGTCGGGGCCAATTGGGGGACAGCCAACAAGATAATCCTTCTCTCCATACGACCGCATGTGCACACCGGTAGGGTCGATGGTCAGTGGTAGGTCTTGCGGAAGAGGATCATCGACCGAGAAGATGTACGTGTACCTGCGACGAGCTTCAATGGGCAGATCTATACCCACAAGGCGCGAGACTTGGGCTGCTCGAGTACCTGCTGCGACGACGACAGTTCCGACGCTAACACTCTCGCCCGTCTTGAGAGTGATGGAGTCGATCCTGTTACCAATGCGGGTCATTCCGACAACTTCATTATCGATGTCGTCGACTCCGAGGTCCTGAGCCCTTTTACGAAGGCTTTGCACCATTCCAAGGGCATCAAACGCCCCCTCATCGATTGTGTTAAGGCTGCCCGCTTTGATTTCTTCGAGGCAAAAGAAAGAATATCTGGCAGCTATCTCATCGGCGGTGAGCATCTTTGTACCCGCACCGCACTCTGCCTGAAGCTTTTGATCTTTCTCCAGAACAGCAGCAAAGTTGGGTGTATCCGCAAGATAGAGGTACCCAAAGTTTCGGATCGGGATATCCGGAATGCCGTCTCCGTCCTCGCACTTGAGGTTCTTTCGAAAGTCTTTGACGAACCCAGCGGCGTACTGGGCAATCTTGACGTTGATATTCGTGGCGAACTGCTGGCGCATGCAGTTGTTGCTAGCCTGAGTGGCAGAGTAGGCGAGTGAAGGGCTCTTCTCAACAACTAGGGCCTTGCCTTTGAAGTCGGGATTAGAAGCAAGGAACCAGGCGATTGCAGAACCGCTTGTTGCACCACCTACGATGGCCACTTCGTAGGAGGAAGAAATGGGATGATTGGGAAAGGTGGGAGTAGTCGTTGCTGCAAAGACTCAGTACGAGTTGTGGATAGTTGAAGATGATTTTAGATTGAAGGCTTCAATAGTGGAACATTGTGTCTTTAATAGCTGTGACTGTAACCCTATGGACAGTATCATGCTGAGACTACGAGTACGCTTATCTACGGAGCCTTGGGTTTGTAAGCAAAGAGAAAACAACGAAGTACTTTCGAAGTTTGACGTTTACACCAGACATGGACTTGAGCTATCTACAACTGAAGTATTGCGACGTAAGCCGAGCTTGTCGGACCTGAGCGTTGCAGACAGGTCGGGATAATGCGATGAATAAGCATGCCGGTGCCTCCCGGCTTCCCATTTTTGCGTTACAAACCTGTTGACCTGCCATGATGGAGAATTGAGTGACTGGTTGGAAAGCGAAGATGGGCGGGCGGCAGATAAAGGCTCAGCAACTTCGCCCACGGAACTGCGTGGGTGACGCTAAATTAGATGGCCTCGACTTGTCCCATCTGCAGCCGGTGGCAAAACCGTTCCAGTACGGGAGTACCGAGGTTTCCAATGGACATAATGGCTGGACTTTTGCGATCACACAGGAAAAGGCGGGCGAATAACTTGAAATTTCTCTCAACACTGGAACCCATGCAGAGGTTATGTGATAGCACCTAGCTAGACTTGTAGAGTAGACGCGATATAAGGACGGCACGTGGATGGCTCGTCAAAATCTGACCGGTTGAGCAGCGAGATTAGTAACCATGAACGCTAGTGACGTATGTATGTATGTATCGCTCGCCGCTTCTGAGCTGCTGGTAGATCCCATTCTTCAAATCCACACATAATTCGGTCATGATAGTTGCCAGTCATGCCCATAGGCGTAAGGGTAAGGACAAATATCCCCCTGATGAGTACTCCAAGCTGAGTTTCATGGCATGCGATCTTTGTGTATCAAGGAAAATCAAGTGCGACTTGGCGAAACCGACATGTTCAAACTGCAAACTCTGTGGCGTCGATTGTCGCATCACAGACGGTACTAACACCAGCAGAAGAAGAGGACCAGCAACCGAGCCAAGTCCGTTCAACTCGTCTTCAACAACCTCAAGGTTGGTGCTATCAAGATCTTGTTCTTAAAGCTCACAATGCGAATGTACCTCTTTAATAGAGACGATTTTCTTGAAACACGCTTAGCCCAGATTGAATCACGACTCGACCAACTCGCAGCTGAAAGGAACACGAATAGTTCGGGCTATGGTACATCCATGCTAAAATTCAACAGCTTTCCCGAGATACGCGTGTACAAGGCATCCGACATGTGGAACACAGCTACAACCCTGCCCTACCTTGGAATCTCGCCCCAGCTTCCCACTGAAGTTATGATGGCTAATACTGGCAAACTTGAGCTCCCACCATTGCAAGATGTATTGCCAGTCGTGAACAGGTTTTTCGACAATTATAATCGCTATATGCCGCTGTTTGACAAGGCAATGTTTATCCAAATGACTGTTGATTGGTATTCGGCACTTGCACGACAAGACCTGATCCCCTGGGCTGCCATCAACATTGTTCTGGCCATCACGTACCGTGTTATAGATAACCTATCAGTTGAGGAGTCGAAGCTTTCCCGGTGTATAAGCAACGTACAAGGCGTCACAACCGAGCTGATGGCATGGGGAGGCGATCTTCTGGGCCTGCAAACTCTTCTTGGTATGGTGATCCTCTTCCAAGGGACGACAAATCCGCAGCTTGCTATTGTTCTGATCGGAAGCGCTATCCGTCTTGCTCAAAGTATGGGACTGCCTTCGACCAAGACATCCAATGAGACAACTGGGTCGACGCAGAGACGAAGAGTTTTCTGGATAGCTCATATCCTGGACAAGGTATGAATGATCTGTGCTGGTGACAATGAGTCGGACAGTGAACTCACTCCCTTAATAGGATCTATCCCTTCGTGCCAAAGCCCTTTATAGTCAGCTCGACGCCGATACAGATCTCGACCTCCCAGATGAAGAGTCAGAAGATGGCCTAGGCACTCTGGAGTCCAATACTGGGGATATACGATTCAACTATCTGCGTGCTCGCGCTGAACTTGCGATTATTCAAGGCAAAGTCCACAACTTTCTCTACAGTCGGACAGCTCAGCGGCTATCCCAAGAACAGCGATCAGAGACGCAGTTTCGTATCAAGTATATTCTGTCTAACTGGCGCAACGCGTTACCACAAGAGCTCTTGCACGCAGACTACCTTTTTTCGGCGGCTCTCGCATATGTCAGTTCATCTTGTGATGAACATGTACGATAGATACCTTGAGTGTCTGTACAGAATTCACGGCATTTTCGCCTTTGACGAGATATGGATCAACAGGGTCCGCTTGTACTTATCTTCGTCTGTGATTCAGATGAATGAAGATGGTGTAGATGGCAAGATTGGCCATCGAGAGATAACCCCATTGCCCAACGAGTGGAGCGACTGCGTCGAGCAATCGCGTCTAGGCTTGGAATTGTCGGCGTTTGGCAGGGAGACGGAGTACTCTGTCTGGTTAGTTCTCTTTCCCGTCAAAAGTTCCTAACTAACAGTAACAGGCTGCACGCATGCTGCAATTTCTCCGGCCTAATCATCTTGCTAGTAAACATCATCGAGTTCCCGGATCATCAATCATTGATGTCAGACTGGAGCCTCATCGCAAGATTGCGTGGCATGTTTGAGCAGATGAATGCAAAAGCCTCACAGGAGCCATTCTTCCTTCTGCGAGTGGTCCATGAGTTGGATTGTAGAGCCAGTGGGCAAGTCAAGCGACTTAGCAGCTCGTCTACCCTCACTCGACTCTCACCTTAGTGCACCATGGACACAATCGGACTTAACCTACAGTACATATAGTGGATATTACCAGACTTTGGGGGTCGAAGGATCTCTTAGTCCAGTAAAACTATGCGATATTAGGCAGTCTAACAAGCCTCATCGTCACTTGATGATAAACCCCCGCAAACTTGGGTCCACAAATTCGGGACAAGACACACCGAGCATTATCCCCTCGTCTAGACTAGCCGGACCAATTTGTCCTTGACATCTAATAAATACCGCGTTAAGAATTCGTCTTGTTGGATCGTTGTGTCTTTAATAAGTTCAAGTAAGAGACTCGCCATGGCTGAAAACAAAGGGACAAGAAAACGATATGCAGTCGTCGGCACAGGCGGCCGGTCGAGCTTCTTTTACTCGGCCATAGCCACAGACTACAGCAAAACCTCATGCATCGTTGCTCTTTGCGATACCAACCAAACACGCATGAACTATGCCAACTCAAAGCTCAAGTCACTCGGACATGGCGAAGTCCCAACCTATCTCGCCAGCAACTTTGATCAGATGATCAAGGAATCGAAGCCCGACGAAGTCATCATCACGACTATGGATCGGACACATCACATCTACATCGTCCGTGCCCTAGAGCTGGGCTGCAATGTTATTACTGAGAAACCAATGACTATTGATGCTCCGAGGTGTAAAGATATTTTCTCTGCCGTTGAGAGAACGGGCCAGAAAGTCCGCGTTACTTTCAACTACCGATACGCGCCGCACAACACCAAGGTGTTTGAGCTGATCAAGTCGGGTGCCATTGGAAAGGTGACAAGTGTGCATTTCGGTGAGTATCAACCTGTAAACCTGACTGATGTTCCGTTGGACTAACTGTATTGTAGAATGGATGCTCAACACCAGCCACGGAGCCGACTACTTCCGTCGATGGCACCGAGACAAGCGCAACAGCGGCGGTCTACTGGTACACAAGTCAACTCATCACTTTGACCTTGTCAACTTCTGGCTTCAGACTCGGCCCCAAACTGTTTACGCCACAGGTGACCTCGCCTTCTACGGCCGAGAAAACGCAGAGCAGCGCGGCAAGACAGAGTTCTACACACGTGCCCACGGCAGCGAAACTGCCAAGTCCGACCCATTTGCGCTTCATCTCGACCAGAACCCCCAGCTCAAGGCTATGTATCTCGATGCCGAGCACGAAGACAGCTACTACCGCGATCAGAGCGTCTTTGGCGATGGTATCAGCATCGAGGACACCATGAATGTCCTGGTTAAGTACCGTAACGGAGCCAGCCTCTCGTACTCTCTCACAGCTTATGCGCCCTGGGAAGGATTCCGCGTTAGTTTCAACGGAACAGGTGGGCGACTCGAAGTTGAAATCGTAGAGAACAGCTACGTCAACTCCGGCGGTGACCAGGCCCTCGAGGGTTCTATCGAGAGCCGCAAGATCCTGCTACGACCGCTGTTCGAGAAGCCACGGGAGATTCAGGTCGAGGAGGGTGTTGGTGCGCACGGAGGTGGAGATACGGTGTTGCTCAACGATCTCTTTGGAACACCCGTGTCGGATGAGTATATGCGTGCGGCGAGCCATGTCGATGGTGCTGCATCAATTCTTACGGGTATTGCAGCGAATCGTTCTATCGCTACTGGACAGGCGGTTAATGTGGACGATATCCTGGTGGTTCCAAGCTCGTAAAATAAGTAAAATCCAGATGTTAGATATACACAATCAGAAATTCAATCTAACAAATCATCTATATGCGTCATTGTTCAAGGGTGGTTTTTAAAAGCTTTCCTTCGTACCAACATTAGCCATGCAGTCAGGCTTTGCATAACTGAACTCTCCGAAACCAATATAATATTATGACCAAAGAGTATCTTGCTTAGCCTTCTCGATCAGCCATTCCCGACAGATATGGTCGACTCGTTTTCCATCGACCGGTACTTCGAAACTGGAAACATCAAGAAAACCAGAAGGGTCATGAATATGCTCGTCTTGGATGTCGATAATGGGGGAGCTGAACTCATGATCGGCGATTAGAATTTTGAGAGGGCGAGCGCAGGTGGAATCGCCTCCAGCTTCCGAATTCCATTCCTGGCCGCCGATGGAACGCTTGATGTTCCATTTATCCAGACGAAGCAGATACGGCCGTGAGATGACAAGATGCTCGAGGGTGCGATGTCTAGCGACATTATGCCAAAGACTTTCTCCGGCTAGATTGACTGAGAATCCTGCTAGACATCGTAACCTAGGCCACATTTGGCGGATGTCAAGATCACTCCTCCAGAATTCCAAGATTGGCAAGCCGCCAAGTGTGATGAACTCTTCGAGATTGGATAGTGCTTGAAGCCCTCGCGAAAACATAACGTTTATATGCGCGTCAATACTGTACTGCTGAGCGATTCTGCGGTAGGGCAAGTCGATGATGAGGCGGCGTACAGAACCACCAAGTGCAAGTAAAACATCTCTGATTAAAGCGCTAGTTCGAGCTGATTGGATAGCTTCGAGGCTGAGTCCTAGGTAGATGGACGGAGCCTCAAAGAGTGGTATAGTCTTTGGAAGGGTTGATGAATTGGCGTCGCTTGACGTTTTTGAGAGGGTCAAGCACTTGAGGAATGTTTGAAGGCGATGAACTGAATCTAGGTGCACACAATGCTTCCGTAGGAATCGAGTTGCGGGTTCATATGTGGCACGGCATACTCTAGCCCAGGTGACGAGTTGCTGAGCATCTGGGGTTGAGACGTCGATGATGCGATTGGGGCGGCCTGGTGGGAACGACGCCTCGAGTATGTGGAGGATGAGCTCGAGAGGAAGATGAGGGCCACGTGTCATATTGGACAAGAACTGGGACTTAGCCAGAGTTGGGACTATGTTGGTGTGTTGGAAATGTTGCTGGATTAATATGAAGAGATGGAAAGTTGGTAGTCTAAAGTACTGCTGCCTAATCTCACCAACAGCTGAGACAGGCTCCAGTTACCAAAGAATGGGGCAAGAATTCGACCAACTGCTATCTAAGGCACCTAGCCAAGCCAGACACGCCAGTGAAATACACGGATTAAAATGGAGGAATTTGGAAGATTAAAGCGCGACCTGTGAACTGTGAAGCTGCATTATATATTAGAGATGTCGATGTAGGAATTTGTCCGCTCTCTAGGCAACTGTAGGTGGTTTTCATGGTGTCATTCTCTCATGTTAAAGAAGCCGCCTCTTCGAGCAGCCTCTGGTAGCTCGGTTGGCTGGTTATTACCTTCGCCACTCGATCTCCACAGAAGCTGTGCCTGTTCACACCATCGAAAATGTTCCAAAAAGCCATCTCGCGTATATGCTTTATCTCGAATACCTATTTCTCGCCTCTAGTGCCGATAATGTCTTTTTCGAGGGCAAGTTGACACCCAGCATATGACATTCCGTCTTCGACTTTGCCGGTTAGTTTGTCGTAGTAAGGAAGTGCGTAAGATGCCATAAAGTTGAATTTTTTATTTCGTTCTAAGCCTTGCGTCAGTATATATAATTATCGTCTGCAAATCAAACTCGCTTAATACACAGAAACGATCACTATACGGGATTTATATATAGATTTACTTATAGAATATATTCTAGGTAAGGTCTTAAACGACTTTAGTTAGGCTAATTTAACCTTAGTTAAGTAGAATCGCTTTTAGGCAGCGGCAAGAGTTTACACTTAGATCTCTAGAGCCTCCTTAAGACATTTAAAACAGCATTATTTCTACATTAGGAGGGATATAAATCCGCCAAATTCGCCATAAAGACTATAAGCCTTAATACTTAATGTGTTATAAAAGTTAAGTAGAGAAATGCCAATAGTAAGTCGTATTTATAATAAGGCGTAAAGAAGGTTTAGTCTATATAAGATTACTATTTAATACGGCTTAAGAGAGTCTACTATATATCTCAATCTGAGATTTATCTGCCGAAACTTGAATAGAGAATATATATCTAGACAGAATAACGTATAATATAAGAGCTCGGGGGGTAGCCGATCGAGATAGCCGAGTCCGAAGTCCGCCTGAAGGTTATTACTATTAAGAGATAAATGCCGACGTGTTCACGAGGTGAGAACCAGATCACAGAGAGACTGTAGTCTTTACGATAGTAGGCGACGGTTCGAACAATAGCATCGGTCTGCTCTTCGCCGAAACGGTATTCGGTGACGGAGCAATATCCGCGAGGCATAACGGTAGCCATTCTCGAAGTTTGTCGATACTATTAAGTGAAAGAGGCGCGGGCTTTGGTAGACGCCGTTGCCGGGTTTGTATATCACTTGTTATATTATGACCTGGAGTAATCGTTGATCGAAGAAATGTGGGCGTTAAGCGCGCCTCTGAGCTGCGCTGCGTTCAGCCCGTTTCTACAGTCCGTTCGCCCTTAAAGATACCAATACAGAGCAAAACAAAGGTTGGCTTCAGACTGGAGCAGATTCAGCGCCGTGCCGACACAAGGCGAATCTTTGGGAGGGCCGGGTGACCCTAGGGAGCAGGGAGCGTAATGGTAGCGACACAAATTTTTATACGCGCAGATATTGGTACAGTATTGGCGACAATTCGTGAAATACAAGGGCCAGGTCGGCAGTGATAGCCGACAAAAGCAGAGCTTGAGAGGCAGGAACGAGTATATGAAGTCAAGAACACGACAAGGATTCGTCGTGATCGGGAGTTTCTACTGATGCTGCGGCGAAACGCGTTGGGCTAGCTTCGGTCCAATTGGCTTTGATCTACAGTACATTGAAATAAACCCCGGCAGGCCAAAATGAGAGTCAATAATCACCATCCAGAACATGACTCTTCGTGGTACTCAGATAACGCCGGCTATGAGTACCAGCAGAATGATCTCTTTTGGACGATTGGCATCCTTGTTGTTTTCAGCTTTATGTACACAGAATTTCGGGGTGGCTCATTCCCTAAGCACATCAAGAACGTCCTCACATCACATGTCACCAATATCTCCCTCTCTTAATTTACAGCAGACAATCCCACTTCAACTACTCCATGGCTCATCTGTCCTTCAAACTGTGTGCCTTATCACTTTTCTACTGGTCAAGACCATATATCCCTCTTGTACCAGGCAGCTCCGTCTAGGCTTTCTCATCCAACTCGCTTGTTACTGTGCTAGGCACCTGGTCCTTGGTTCTGGCTTATAGCTATGGCTTCATCTGGAAGCAGCTACTTTTGGTAAAAAGCTTATGTGAATTGCAAACTGGTGTCGAAGACAACAGCACTCAGGCAGAGAGTGATGGAGAAAGAGATACGAGTCAGACGCTAGAGGACAAGGATAAGAGTCAAAACATTAAATCACCATGATGAGAGTCGTAGCCACACTTTTGCTTCATTTTATCAACAAGATTCTAGGAATAAAAGCTTTCACTTATCCAGTTTATTATTCTCATTTTTAAAGTCTTTATTTAACTATGAAGCTAGAACAAATTCAAAAGTAAAATACACAAAAGCTACAAAAGAGAAACTAAACAAAGCGGTACTTCATAAAAGGAATAAACTGCTTGACGAAAGGAACCTTTGTAGGGCCAAACTGGCAAGCATTAACCTGCTTCCAAGTATAGTCCTGCGTAAACCCATTTACGTTGTACGTCTTGGTCGTCTCCGAACCACAAGGCACCTCCATATCAACATTGGTCCAGCGATTATAAGGAACTCCTCCAGATACGAATTCAAGTCTCTTCCTGCGAAGTTGGAACTGTTTTAGGAGGTCTTCCAAGGCTTTATTGGCTTTGACGAGATTGTCAAGAGGGCCCTTGAGATCATTCTTGAAGCTCTTTTGGATAGTGATCAGCCCATCGCGGACCTTGCGACTTGCGGCTGTCTTTGACAGCTCTTTGTTCTTGGACCAGTTGACGGAAAGTATCGAGTTGATAGACGCGGCACCGTTTGTGGCCGAGCCTGCGTGGTTGGTAATGAGGTTGAACTCGTTACCATACCTCTTGAGGTCATCCGCTGCTTGTGGGAAATATTGAGTGATCCGGAAAGCCTTGATAAAGTCTCGAAGTGAGTTGACCTGGTAATCATTGATCAAGTCCAGATAGTAGTTCTCGTCTGCAGCGGTTGTTGTATATTTGAGGGCGTTGCGAACGATTTGTGTCATTTTGGGGACGTTTGCGACCGATCGCGCAGCCGCACCAGGGACGCCGTTAAGGCTCTGGACAGTGGAAATTGTACTAGAGTCTGAATGATGTTAGCCTATTCACAGCCAATTTGACATGCTTGACTTACACTTCTTGAAGGCGTTGGTGGCTGTTGATCCTTTGCACGCATTATTCCTGCACACATTCGCCTTGACAGAATTGACCTTGCTAGAAACAGTCTTGAGGCGAGTTTGGACCAGCTTCGAGTAGGTGTTGGCATCGGCAGCCTTCTTTTTGAGCGATTCGAAGAGCTTGATCCAATTATTGAGCATTCGCACAAACTCGCTGTCGATTATGCTTTCTGCGTTGTCGATATAACTCGAGAAGAAAGCACGAATCTTGGGCCCATCGCAAGCCCCTGACTGACAAGACGACAATGCCTTGACTAGCTTTCTGTATGTGGTGAGGTCGATCTAGTGTCCCGTTAGTACAGCTCAATTCTGGGGCTGTGTTGGCTCAACTACCTCTGGTGCCCGAACGACAGTCCAACCATTCGTAGCTGAGAGCTGATTCTTTACGACCGACGATCTATCAGTTGAGGTTGAATAGTCGGCATCGAGGAGACACTGCGAACGTGAGCTGGTGATCCATGGGATACGACAAGCAGATATCCTTACTCTTTCCGTGTTGTATATGATGTCAAGCCAACCTGAGCTTGTGGCACCGTTGACTTGGCCGTCATACATGGCTTTGTAAAATGCGACGCTCGGGTAATACACCGCGCTCGCAAGACAATCGCAGTTGGTCTTTGAATTAGAGACGAACGAGCTGTCTCCGAGTGCGCTCGTGATTGCATCACAGATGTTGACATCTTCGGTAACGATTTTAACCCCGGTTTGCACACCAGATGAGTCTATGCCAGTTAGTTCTAGCACAAAGCAATCGTTTATCTGGGTTTACCTACCATAGACAGGTGAGGGATAGGACGGGAAGGTCATGGTACGGGTGCACCCCATCACACCCCAGAACTCGTCACAAGAACTGCCAATGGCCTTCTGTTCGGCGGCGAGTGCATGCGATAGTGCATAGCTAAGAGCAATGGATTGTAAAATGGACTTCATGATAGAACTGTACTGGGCTTTGGCGGTACTAATGCTGATCACTGAGTGAGAAAGTAAGGGAGTACATGTGCATTTAAATATCCCATCAGGGGCCTCTGCCATACGGAACCGGTAGAGGCAGCTCCAGCGGTAAAGAGGGTGTGTTCAGCCACAAGAAAATCTAGAGTACAGTCAACCTTGAACTCGTGACAGCCTCACGAAAGCCACTCGGCAGTGTGGCCTATTTGGAAAGAGCCTTTGACCGTTCAGCTCAAGTTTATAGCCGCATAGTGCGACTTTTGCCGGAAATTCTGATTCACCTGTCAAGCAAACTTGCTGCGTCTGCCGGATAAGGAATAGCAACTGTTCTGTTGGCGTAATTGATATTGCAGGGCTGAACAAGCATATCTGAAGTGAGTCGGAAAAGGATTAGCGCTGTGACTGTTTCAGATCACATTGAATCTTCGTATCTGGCTATTGAACGCCATTCACCCTGTTCCTGTTCCTTTCCAAGCCATTAAAGGTCTGGGCTGGCGGCGGCGCTCTTGGCAGGCGAATTTTGGAACCGGAATGCTGGGACGCTCTAGACATTCAGCGAATCTCTATGTTATCCGGTGCTTTCTTACGGCATCTTCCGCTGCGTCGGGTATTGTTACAACACCTGTGTCGACTAAGTTGGAACTGGGTCATCCACACAAGGCTCACCGACATCTTTGGTATGGTGGCGGTCCCAGGGAAAGGGAACTCATTCTCAACGAAGTTGAAGGGCATGGAACCAATATACCAGCCAGCATGATGGTAGAAGACAAACTGTATGCCTCGTTGCGTAGTTAGTATGAAGTCTAACGGCCCCCAAGTTGGGCTCCAGCATTGACCTCGCGAGTTGATTCAGCCAGTCTCAGACAACGTTGTCGACCTCGGAGCTTCATCTACCCGGCTACTGGGCCGCAGTCTGGCCAACGGTCGAATGTACATCTGAGTTACAAGAAGGGGATACATTTGAAAATGGCCGACTTGACCGTATACAACAGTTCCGAGGTGGCTACAGAATGTTTATTCTAACAAAGTCAAAATCTCAATGGTCTCACCAAATGCAAGCAAGCCTAGTCTCATGATTCATACAATGCAACAATCGATGGATGTACCGAGTCGTACATGGCTGACCTGGATGTCCAAGTGAAAGGCAAAAAGATAACTGAAGTACTTGAGTCTATGATGGCAAAAGTGTGGTTCCGCCCGGGATCGAACCGGGGACCTTCTCGGTGTTAACGAGATGCCATAACCAACTAGACCACGGAACCGGGGATGTGATATGAACGCTCTTAGCATAGTTCATATTAGAATATACAAGTTTTGGAAACTTGAGAACGCAATTTTAGTGAGCGCACGGAAGGCATCTATCAAAACTCAATGATCACTCTTGGAACAATTACTCCCAGGTTGATTATGCGATGGATGAGTTCCACGAGATGAAACTCAACAGATCAAAGTTTGCCCATCTGAAGGCCACGTACGCATGACGTGAGCCAAGTGTGCAATACAGAATCAAGCAGGGCTACAAAGGAATTAATGTGAAGTAAATGTGAAGACTTCCATGCATCTAACAACAGGACGTAGCTTTCAAGATCGAGACAGGCAAGCTTTCTGTATACTGTATATGGTCAAATAAAACAACCATGTTCCAGATCAGAGTAATCCGCCGGGTGCTCCAACACGTCCAACATCCACTTACTTAGGTAAACTGGCATTTCCTGTAAGATTACCTGGTACCGCCGGCACGACTTCCTCCTCATCGCTAGAGACGTCTTTCTCCACAGGCTGATGCTGCCTCATCGCTAGCCAAGTTGGGTAAGCCGCCAGGCCTGTGAGAATGAGTTAATATGCCAGGTCGCTCTTCTGAAAGTGATAAGAACTTACCCAGTAGTATAGTATTGATACTCAATGGCACTCTTCCACCATGCCATTTTCTCGTGTTGAGACCAAAACTAATGGCTTGGGCAAAACTCTCCTGTCCTCGCAGGATGCCAGAGAAACGGCTCAGCTCAGAGATGTTGTCGGTCTTGGACGCCAGGAAGTAGTATAGCCAGTTCTGCAATGCCTGGCGAGCAAAGTCCCACAGACAAAGCACAAAAAAGCCTTCGACAAACCCCTTATCTTCCCAATCCCAGGCTGGGTCTGTCTTTGTGTATTTTTCCTGAACTACCCAGCCATATACCCAGGCAATAATGTGCCAGACGACAACGTACCAGTAGCCGTACTCTAGACGCTTCTTGACGGTGAACCCCTTGTAGTCGAGCAAAGAACTCATGATTTGGGAGGAAAGCAAGACAGCAAAGTTCATGACAAAGCCGATCAGAGCACGCGCTCGCACACCAAAGTAGTATACCTGGAAGTTGCTCTGATATTGGTTAAAGTAGGCCGCCCAAAAGATAGGCAGCAAAATCAAGATGTCCTTGCGCATACTGGCGTGGTATAAAGCTTTGAACTCAGCTTTAAAACTCTTTTCTGCCTTAACAATGACCTTACTTCCATCTGCTCGTTGAACCTTTTCCGGGGGCGATAAAAGGAGTGCTACGGGCGCAGCGACACATTGGAGAGCGATGAAGATGAGATAGACCTGAGGGTTGATCTTGCCCTTGGCCTTTGCATTCTCATCATTATTGAGACCCAACACAATGGCGCCACCAACAAGAGGTCCCCCTGTTCGGAACCAGAGCCAGATATTCATATATCGTCCTCTTTTTCCTGGCTCAGGATACCCCAAAGCTACAGCACCTTCACTGGCCCAGAAGAGTCCAGCCGAGATACCGCACGCCACAGCGCCAACAAGGACGAACCATTCATTCCCATAGCGGTTATTGACATACAGGCCAGCCGAGTAAATCGGATAGCCCACTGCTCCGAGGGTCAGGGTCCAAGCAAGGCCGATTCGATTGGCAATCGGTCCTCCGAACAAGCACAGGAACCCCATCAAACCGAAGACCAGGGCGTTAGCTGCGTTAACAAGGTAAGGCTCCTGCGCACCGCCAGCACCCAGAGAACTCATGGCATTCCATAGTCCGGGTGCGAGGAACCCGACACCACCAATAACGAAGGCATTGAAAAGTGTTGTGCGGTACCATGTTCGATGTCGGTGGTGGTCGTTCGGTCCATCATAGGGAGGCTCGGTATCAACCACGGCTGTAACTTTTGGACTGGCCATGGTCGTGATTATATTAAGGAGTGAGCTCGCAAAGAGAATCAAAGGCTGAGAAACGAAATTTGTTGTCCCTCGCCATCTTCTTTATATGTACTATTACGTCCCACGTTAAGAATTTTCCTCTTCTCTCAACTCTGCAAGATATCGGCCGATCTCTCTCGGTTCACTGCATTGAAACATAAGATCATTGCTAGGCCAGATTGCGCAATCATGGGAATGGGCCCACCATAATTGTCGACTTGAAGTAAGAGTACGGTTAAATTGGTGATAAATTGAGGGTGACTGAGGTTTACTGCTACCAAAGACCCTGCCCAAGAGTGGTGTTTACAAACGAAAGGTCATGCCCTGTCTATGAAGTAACGTGACGATTCAAGGGCTTGAACTCTGTTTCAAAGAATCTTTCATTCTGTTCGATCCTATCCTGGTATGAAAAGAGGCTCCGCAGTGAGGATTGTGGATAGCGAAGGATCCATTCGCTGATTATTTCCACGATAGGAAGGTCGCGCCTTTTCTTTCGTAACCACTAATATTAGTCACGATGAAGCAGCTCGCTTGAAATATGCGGGAAATCGATACCTCGGTTGATCTTGTTGCCCGTCCATGAAGATGTGAGCCGCCAGAAGAGCCGCAAGAAGATGGCCCAGGGTGTGGAGATATTGGAGGTCTTGATCAATCGTGCAAACCCACTGCTATCCACTTTTACAATGTTAGAGATTTTTGACAAATGGCCTGCAGTAGCCAAGAAGCGACGATCAACTTAGGCTTTCCAAGAATTTGGAGATATACAATTAACTTGGTGCAACCTCTCAAGACGGTAACTCAGCCCTACACAAGAAAAGCCGCAGGTAGACGTTCTTGGCATCGTCAAATTTCCGAAAACAAGGAAACGGGATCTAAAGTGTTGGGGAGCTATGTATCTTATTGGCTGCCATAGCTTGGAAGTCTTAGTTGCTTCAAAGTCCTACATGCCAAGTAAGCCTCATTCGTCGTTTTTATAGCTATGCATGAGATCGACAACTTAATGGTGAGATATAGACCGTCATACTGCATGTGCTCATCCATGTTTCTATAACTACTTTGTTATCACTGCTGGATACCTTATCCTTAATTTACTGCTATCTTATAAGAGGAACGGTTATAAACCTCTATCGCTCAAGCTCCGACTCATCTGAAGGACCTGGATAGCAATTGAGGTACCAATATTCGTGGGAACACCAGGCCTAGGACTGACTGACAATAGCAGTATCAAATCACATTTTAAAACAGTCTCTATCCTCAGAAATACAAAGAAAGCCGAGCTTTTTAATATTGATCTGCCCTTGGATCCTCTATCGCCGCATCATGTCCGGATTTCGACCTGGTCCTGTGCCTTTCTCAAGCAAAGATCCCAGAATGAAGGATCCCAAAGGGGAGAAGTGGTCCAGCCCAGACGAAGCATTCCCAGACTACGCCGACTCAATGTTATGCTGCCCAGTTACCGTCGCCACCGAGCCTGCGTATGCGCTCGCAAGAAAGGTCAAGCGTGAAAGACAGAAGCATAAAGACAAGAAGGAGAAGGAGAAGGGCTCCAGTGGTGATGGCGCTGCAAGACCAGATGGCAAGCTGGACAAGATTGAGGAGGATTCAGAAAGTGAGGAAGAAGAAGGAGAGTATGCGCACCCTCGGCGCAGGCAGAATGAGCCACGCACGCCTGATAATCCGATGCTCGCTTTGCGTACTTGTACCCCTGAGTGTCCAGGATATCACAAGGAGCGTTGCTTGGCTCACGAATACAGACAGCCAGAGCGGCCTACTGTGTCTGATCACACGGCAGAAGCAGGTTCTTGTGAACGGGACGTCTAGGCATTGTTGATATGTATGGCGTTTAAATTTTATATACCTTCGATCATGTATTTTGGCTGACTTTCTGCAAAATCTGCGCTTTTTGACTTATACACAAGCTATATTAAGCAGCGCTCGAAATGCCTGGGGTGCCTCGAAGGATGGATCCGGTGACTTCGTCAAAGGCACCTACAGCCGGTGTATTCTGAGCCATGCCAGTTGTCAGGACGCCAAGAAGGCATGTAAAAGGCAAGCCTGGAAGAAGACTGGGGAAATGAAATGCATTCCATAATAGCATAGAAGTAGTGTCATCACTACAGCTGGAGAAATTCTGTAATATACCTAGGTCAGGCAGAAAGATTGGCCCGACTGCATTTCATTTGTTATTAGTGAGCAGCGCATGGATATTTTAATAAACCTCATATGGAAATGAAGATAGCCTGTTATTTACCACCAATAATGACATACAAGATCCTCACAAAGAGTGCGTATGATCTTGATACATTGAGATAATCAAGAAATGAGTTCATATTATAATAACATGCGACGCCCGCAAAGTGGGGATATACAGGTTGCCAGGCTTGCCAGTTCTCATGGATCTAGGGTAAAGCAGCCACTTTGTTTACTTGGCGAAGCTATAGTATTTAATATCAAAGACCATTAAAATTAAGGCCAAGAAATGAAGATTACACATAGAAGAAAAGACTTTATTATTTGATCTTTTCTAGAGAATGCCATTAAGAAGAGCTGACGCCTTTGCCCGAATGGTGCTGCCAAATTACGATGAGGCCAGCCAAGCATTTACAGTAGGAACTCAGACCTCTAACAAAAGGCTAGAATGAACTGACAGCCTGACACTGAATTGGTTAGCTGTCTGAGGCACTGTTGAGCTACGTGCTGATGAGCTGCCCTCCTTTGGCTGGGCTCTCAGCCTTCCTCACTAATCATCCGACGAGGTGATGTTGAATCCTGCGGCCATTCAGCCAAGCCAGGCGAAGAAAAGGTCCGTATACTGATCTGCCATAATAGTGAACAACTATTCTTGTCTTTATTGACTGGCCTGGACTACGGGTGACATTACCACTTGGCTGGGCATAAGCCACTGATTTCCCCGCGGATGCGTTGAATTCATCGCAGCTGCGATGAAATACTGGGCTATGATTTGGTGACGTAATGGCACGCTCCCACTCATTCAACATCTAATGCCCTCTCTGTTCATCAAGTCCTTGCGGCTCAACATGCGGCTTCATATTCTTCATGTTTATAATCACGGCTCGTTATCGGTTCTTCGATGTATTTTTCTTAGTTGAAATCGTTTTCCTTATTTGCCAAAAACTAGGCTCATATCATGTTCAACCGAAAGTTGGTTCCGAGCATTCCAAACGCATTCGAAAACATACGAAAACACGCATACATTATGTCCGACCCAACATTCACCGGGCAAACCCGTCTTGCACATCGAATGAACAGACGGACCATCGAGTAAACAGCCGAGTCCCTTCGATATTATAGCTTGAGTCCAAGCATCCCTGCTGGGTCTGAAAGACCGGGCAGCGTGGTTATGAGAAGCTATAATATACACTGGACAAAAAAGAAAAAGTACAAGACATGAAGGAGAATATCGTATCCAAGGAAATTATTGAACCTGAAAGAAAGTTCTTCTCAGATTTGAAGTAAAAAACCGTGCCGTTGGTCAGAAGGGGTTGATATCCTGAGTGGGAGATCGACCCGCCAGATGCGCCAGCGGCATTTCACGCACCGGCGGCATCTCATCAAGCCACTCGTCCGGGTTGAGGTCGTCACCAAAGCTAAGAGTTGAAAGCTGCGGAGCCTGCGATTGCTGGACTCGAGGTTGAAGTTCCTGGTCAGTCGGCATAGATCCAAGTGGAATGTCGGGGGATGACACCCTCGTCTGATTGATCCAGTCTTGAAGAGCCTCGCGGTTACCGGGTCTGTCTATCCAGGCTTGAAGAGCATCTTGGTTCCTGGGTCGTTGGACGGGAAGAGGTAAAGGAGGAGTGCCAAGTTGGCGAGCCTTCTTGATCCTCTTCGCCAGCCATATCAGCAGAGGGATTGCGATGCTGAAGAAGATGCCAGAACTGATACCGATGACAGCCCACTTGGCATTTTCGTTCCACTTGAGCGACGTGGAGGTCGAGACTGGGTTGTCACAAGTTAGCAAGTGCTTCTTTTGCTCAAGTCTTGAACAAATGCGTTGACTTGACGGCCCCTTTGTCAAGCAAGGAAAGTTAAAGTGTGCTTCTCCCTATCATCCAGCCCCATCTACAAGGGTGACAGAAAGACGGCCAATCCCTTGCCCTTGAGTTGAGCGTACACCGACCGTTATTTCCATCACCCGAAAACTGTGGGTACACTCTTCCGTCCGCCAATCACACCCGGCGACGTTTCAGATGGAACCCGCCGGTCTCCCGCAGAGTTCCGTCGCGGGCCGAAGTAACGGAGGAAATCAAAACGGCGCTCCAAGACAACGAGTGTTGTACGGAAGAAAGGGAATCAAAAAAAGGAGAACAATGTGGTCGACATACTGTTATCGAGTAAGGCACTCGCCCATACCACAGATTGTCTCTTGTCGCATCCCGCAGTCCCGCTGTCCCGTTGATCATCGACTTGTCCGGCCCACAATGCCGCCTTTGATCTCAAGGGAACGACGAAAGAAAGTTGTTTGCTTACCTGACTGTCCAAAGTCAAGAGGCTGGAATCTACTAATCCAGCGTCCATCAGTGCCCTCTGGATGGTCGACTGTCTTCTCATCCGAAGCGCGCCCCACGATGTGGGCAACGTCCGGTCCCAGCGGGTCAACGAACTAGTAGATGTTAGCAAGCTCTATCCATTAGAACCCATCGTGCTCGAAGAAGTTGATGGGATAGAAGCTGCTGCTCGCCTCAAAATGTCGGTCTCGTTCGACGATCGTAGATGTAGGCCACGACGACAAGGACTGGACAGGAGTTGGTGGTTAGCATACGGTGATGACGCTGGGCCATGGAGTGTCGGGCTTACTATCGGCCTTGCCATGACAGCAAGACCCTCGAGACCGAGGATGGCGGTAATCGGGAATTTCATGTTGGGTAAAATGTTGATAGTTATCTAGCTATGATATTGAATGCTGTTGTTGACTGTGATAATGCGCTTGAGTGTTCTTCTGATGCTGCAGTGAATGGCAAAAGGCGAGCAAACAAAAGAAAGACCCAAGGGGTCTGCGTGGGTGAGGCCCATGACGTGGGCGTCGACTCGGACGCCCAGAATGGATGATCGGCGTCTTGGCCAAGACCCCGGACACTCATCGGCTGTTAGCATTCTAGCACGACTTGCTGCAAATCTCTCCGTCAGCAGTCATCTCACTAACACCCACGTCACGTTTCTTGACACTGCCCATCCTCTTCCCCGCCGTGGTCGGCGCCGCTGCGACAAGACGGCAACCAAAAACGATCTGGACTCAGCTGGAGCTGGGCAAATCGTGACAGCAGCCACACGTGGTGTTGATGACGAAACTTCCTCATCCTTTATCTGGCGAGAATCATTCGAATTTCAAGCTGAAAAGAATATCAATTACAAAATTTGTACTTTTGTTCCGGCGTCCTGATTTACTGTTTAAGCGGCTTCTTGAAACATAATTCAGGAATCGATGTAAGAACAACAATTCCGATGCCGAGGATGGAGTTCCCATTGATTCAATTTGCCTGAGGTACTCTTCACCGTCAAAGACCTTCACTCACCGAATGGTAGGCTGGCCTGTCAATGTCGGGATTGTACAAATGATAAGGGTCACTCAAAGAATTCAGGCACACATCTCCTATGAAGGAAAGGCTATCGAGTTGGCTGGTATAACCCCCACAGTAAAAATGAGGGGATCTCGCAACTTGAGGTTCAGGGGCCAGGTTGATGGTTGACTTTGCGGAGGTGTTGGAAGGGACAGAGCACCAAATGGCGTCACAACGAGCCAAACTGGGAAAAGAAATCTTGTTTTCTTCTATCATGTGTTTCGGCGGCCAACTTGACAGACCTTGGAGGGCTCAACTGAGCCAGTTAAAGCATGCCAACAGAATAGGAGGGCAGGGAAGAGTCAGGCCAGCCAAAGAGATGATGGGCTGGCACAGCCCTCTGACCCATTCCCGACAAGGATATCAGACCAATGAAGGAACGTTCATCTGCCGGTACTTATCATTATGCCTGAAGTTGTACCGAAGCTGAAGTCGAGCTGATACAGAACCTGAGGTGAGAGGCGTTGTCGGAGGAGTCTTATACGTGGATAACAGTGGAGAGTGGCCCACTGGCGGGCTGTGCCGCGTATCGGCTCCAGGTCTAGATTTTCTATTTTGAGAGATCCAGCCCTGTGGGGATATACTATGTACTCCGAGTACCTTCTTGTACTTTACAAAGAACGCTCTCATCAACCCGGTACGAACCGGTGATGCTTAGCGTCATGTTTTTTGTCAGCCGTTATGCTAGCCCCATGTGTCTTCATCTCAGCCTTGGCTTTTCAGCCTTTACTGGCTGCCCAGACGCAGCCTTGTAGATGTGATTGGACAAGGCAATCAGGCTGCACGTTAAGATCAGATTTTACACTTTACCCGTTTCCGTTCTACCATAGTTTAACCGTATCACGTGTAACCTGACTTTTGCGTCATCCAACGTCGACGTGGCTCAGTCGCCGAGACCCGGGTCTGCCTTGTTCAATAACTCAGCAAGTTCTTACTATCTTTCTGAAGACCTGTCAGAAATGAAGAGAACGCGAACGAATACAACTGGATCCCATAGACCCATCGACAACAGCAGCCGCGGGAAAGCAGATACCCGGGTTAGCAAGTCCTCATCTTCGAAGCCCTCGACAGCAGATCCGACTTATTTGAACACTTCACCGAGTGATATTATTGCAGACGATTTACTTTGGGAGGTAGGTGCCATATTCGATCCCGTTGAGGAATTGCCTACCTCGTGCAGCTACACAGCATCTCAAGACCAAACGGATTTTGCGAGCGACGATACTAGAACTACGGACAAGCACCAAGTCAGGACGAGACAGACAAAAAAAGAATTTGCTTGCCCTTTTTGTAAACATGATCCAGCGAAATATGCAGCTAGGAGAACATGCCGGGGAAAATCGTGGCCAAACTTTTCGCGTATAAAGTATGTTGTTGTATTTTCCTGTCCATCTATGATTATTCATAACAGGAAAACTGATCGGCCTTTGTTTAGGGAGCATCTGAATCGCTGCCACGGGTCAGAGTTGACACATGATCAAAAAGAAAAACTCCGGTCTCGTGGCAAGTACTCGTCAAAACCGGATGCTGAGCGGTGGCAAGAGATATACACCACTCTTTTCCCAGGAGTTTCATCAACACCTTCTCCATGTAAGTAAATAGAATCTTGCCAGCAATTAGTTCCTCAGGCCAAAGCTCCGACGTTATCAATCCTGTTGATCCTGAGCTGATGCTATCTTTAGATTTCTCTGATCCTTCTGATCAGTTATCCAACTTCCAAGAGCATCTAAGACGGGAGCTCTTGGATAGTCTTCATGAGAAGCTGGCTTCCGATACCTTGTTCAACGGTAGTCGTACTCTACTTCAACGAATCCCTGAGCTGGTTAATGAGAGCTTCGATTCCGCAGTAAGAAGCTACCATCATCCCCAAGAGAATGCAATAGAATTATCAACACACTTTGATAATTCTGGGAACTCAATGAGGGAAAGTGATATTCCATGGCTTCAAGACACGTCATGGGACCAACCTTGGTATAATGAATGGATACCATCCTCACAAGACCTATATATCTCCACGTCTCACCAACCACCGTTGTAGAGTTTTCTTAGGGGCTTTTGTGAGAAGATCTGGCACTTGGATCAGATTTTATAGCTATTGGGGTGTACATACAAGCAACTGGATATATTGAGTATTTCAAAATTGACGTGTTCGCCAAGCTTTACTGTAATCTTTGCAACATCCCTTCGATGTGTGAACTATGTTGTTGATGGAAAAATAACCAATACATGTAGCTAAAGAAGACAAACGAGCGAAGCTCACGGCTCCTTCACCAGCATTCCCTCCGTTAAGCAGTGAGGCAGAGACGTAGTCGCCATTGCTCTTTACCCTGTCGTCTTGGCCGCTTAATGTGTACTCTCTTTTACTTGCGTTTAGTCATTTGCCTCGACAACTTGGATAGGTACCCTCCTTGGTCGCTACTACTGGCTATTAGGTATATTCAAGGAAAGTCATATCAAGAAGACATGCTGCTAATTTCATTGTCCAATCAAATATTTTAATAAATTTAAATTTATAGCTCAAATTTACTATCAAATTGAAATTGTTAACAGGTTTTACACAACTTGGTATGTGTGACTAAGACTAGGCAGCAATCTCACATGGCAGCTAAATAAATGTTAGTGCCCGCACCACAAGATAACTTCAACAAAGCATCACAACGCACTATCATCAACTTAAAGAAAGGTTGCACCCCTAAAAATCATGTCTTTCTCTCAAAACGACACTTCCCTCTCTCCTAGGGAGTCCCGAGTCATTGGTGCATTGCTTGGGGTTCACGCGGGTGACTCGTTGGGCGCTACGCTAGAGTTTGAATCTCATGCCCGAATCGCCCGCAAATATCCCGTCGGCCTTCGAGATATCATAGGTGGAGGGCCCTTCTCCTGGCCTGCCGGTCACGCAACAGATGATACCGACATGACTCGCGGAGTTCTGCTCGCCTACTACGACCTCCAATGCCGAAATCTAGGAGATGACGTGGCACGTATGGCGGCTGACTATTTTGTCCGGTGGATGGACGGCGACTGGCCAGACAGACGACCTGGAAGTTACCCGGAAGATATTGGAGGTGCCACAGCCATGGGGCTGAACGAGTATAAGAAGACGAAGGATCCTGACCGCGCGGGAGCTGGGTCTGGAAATGCCGGGAATGGAAGTCTGATGCGATGCATACCCACAGGCTTATTTCAGACAGACCCTCAAAAGTTGGTTGAGGAGAGTCTGCGGATCAGCAAGATCACACATGATGACGAGAGATGCACTGTCTCGTGCGCAGCTTACAACATGATTGTATCCAAGTTGATCAACGGAGACAGCCCGGAAGGCGCTATTGCTGCTGGGCAACGCGTTGCAAAGGACCTCGAGAGCGAGGAAATATCCGGTCAAGTATATGAAGCCATCGAAGTTGGCAAGTCTCTCAGCATAGCAACCATGGCTGAGAATGGACCTTCGCCTAAGCTGAAGGGTCGGTGCAGTGGATACGTGCTCGAGTCTCTGGGCCTTGCTATTGCAGCTGTTTTGGACGCTCGAAGCTTGGAAGACGTTTTAGTGGATGTGGTTCGTATTGGAAAGGATACAGACACAAACGGCGCGATTGCGGGGGGTCTGTTAGGTGCGAGAGATGGAGCGGCGGCTATACCTTCTGACTGGGGAGCTATCTTGCAGTTTGGAGACGAGTTTGAGAGTATTGCCTTGAGCCTGTTGCGAAAGTAACCAACAGTTTGTCAGATTTTGGCAGAGAACTTCAACATAGCCTGTGGCGGGAACCGCATATATAATTCGATAGAATTTGAAGGGCCATCCGACGAGCTACAGGGACGCGCAGTTGCTAGAAGTCTATACAAGGTCACCTACAAGAAGAGACAAACTATCTTCACATTCTTGTCGTTGTATCAACAGGAAGAGCTACGTGTTACTGACCAAGTTTCAACACTAAGCAGGGGTAATAACCGCGGATAGATTTCCGGTATTAGCCTCGGATTGAGCACGAGGGACCCACGTGACTCAGATTGCGGGGTTGAGCCTTACAAACAGACCGTTATCCAGCCACTTGCTCGGAGTCGCTTTTCCGTCCAGCCTTTGCTTCCCTCAGCTTCTTTGCTTTCACTTTTCCGTTTCTACAGCCTCGTCTACACAACAATCCTTTACAACGTGTGGCACAACGTGGATCCAATGACTTCAGAGCGTCCTATACTCCCGGCGCCGTCAGAAGATAGCAACAGTCATACTTCAAAGAAACGGAAAAAGGGCAGTGAGAGAGTTAGAGTCACTAGGGCGTGTGATGGCTGCAAGAAGTAAACCTATACCATTGAACATAGGTAGATGACTCAGGGCTAATCGGTCGTAGGCGCAAGATCAAATGCAATGGCATGCAGCCGTGCAAGTTCTGCACTCGGACAAGGGCTTCTTGTACCTTTGACTCTTCCTATTCCAGAGGTCGTCTGCCTGTAATACCCTCAGCAGACGAGGCTAGAGATGAGACTATCACTGTCTCAGTTCAGGACACAATGCCTGGTAGCGAGCACAACAGCCCTTCAGACCTGACCCAACAGTACTTGACCAACTCAACCACTGAAGCAGCACGGCAGACTGTAGAACTCCAGGACTATGGCCTTTCATCCCATCTTATGGCACCGGCTGCCACAGCCTCAAGGGCTGTAACGTCAGTGCAGCAGTCCCCTGAACCATCTCAAGAAGATCTCCAGGGCCATTATATCGGACCAGCATCTGGTGTTTCATTCTTATTGCGGGTGCAGAAGCGCCTGCATCAGGCCATAGCATTCTCTGGGCCCGGGAGCATCTTCACTTTCGGTGATGCACCTCTCCATAACCCCGATTATGACCCAAACTTTTGCATGATGCTTCCCAAAGAGGATGCTCAGCGTTTAGTTGACCGCTATTTCGACTTTGCCATGCCGACGTACCGATTCCTCCACCGACCTACCATTCAAGAGTGGTTCAACGAGTTCTATGAAACACTGGGCACCATGCGTGATGCAAATAACTCTGCTGCCAAAGTTGCTTTGCTCTTCATGATCTTGGCCCACGCCAGATGTTACATGCCGGAACACGACAGACCAGGACCTGCTGATCTAAGGTTAGATACCCAACTAGGCTCATAAAACGTGCTAACATGATCTACAGCGCTAGATACTATCTTGCAGCGGAGCATCAACTCTCAAAGGAGAGTGGCTCAATACGCTTGACAAGTGTCCAAGCACGTCTTCTGCAATGTTATTATCTCGGAACTCAGTCTCGAGTCAACCACTGCTGGAGTCAGTTTGGTATCGTGACAAATCTAGCTCTTGCTATTGGACTGAACAGGAATAAACGACCTGGTGTTACGAGTGGATTGAACCATATTGAGGTAGAATGCCGCCGAAGAACATTTTGGTGTGCTTATACTCTTGACGCATATCTCAGTGTCTCGTTGGGAAGGCCACGGAACTTTCACGATGATGATATCGATACCGAGCTCCCTGCCTGTGTCGATGATAACGACATAACCAAGGATCACATAAATCTCCCCAGCTCTAACAAGGGGTATTCGATCATGCTTGCACCTGTTGCGCACATGAAGTAAGTCGTAAAAGTACAACTTGAGATATAGACTGACATGTTCTGCAGACTCGCTCGTATCATTGGTCATATCCTTCGAGCCCTTTACTCAGTTAAGCCGATATCAGTCAGTCGTAGAGCAGAGGAGACTCAGCGTGTCTCGAAAGACTTGACAGAGTGGCGCGCTGAGTTCTCTCAATTCCTTGACGCCGACTACTTCAGCACAACGTTTCTTGTGCCTATCGTTCAGCGACAGCGAAATGTCCTCAACTTGACCTACTGGCATGCTATCATCCTTACACACAGGCAAGCTGTTTTGAACAACTTTGCACGAATCTCGCGACAGAACAGAAGAGGCAGTGAGAACGATGCCTTGACGCAAGAGAGTGTTCAGCAGTGTCTGAAGGCTGCCATGGACACTGTCGGTTTGATTGACGAGATGACGGATCACGGGCAGATGTTCCGGGCATTCTGGGTTTGTCAGGTATGCCCAGTCTAATTGATGAGTACTGATTGTTGATAGGTTACGGCGTACTTTGCCTTTACTGCGGCCATGGTACTGTATATCTACGTGATCCAGAAGTGGGCATCACCACCCGAAACCTACAGTGACTACTTCTCAGCTGCTACACGCTGTCAGTCTCACATGTCAGCCATGGTTGAGAAAGGCTCGCTATCGGAGCGTTATTGCTTTCTGTTAGAGGAGTTGCGAACCGAAGCGTTGCGCCAGATGAACCGGATGCATCCATCGTTAAACATCTTTGGAACCATGGAGGGCCAGTCACACGACAATGGGTATCAAACTAATGTCATGCCGATGGATACTCCAAGTGATAGGACCTCTTATACGGATCTGATGGGAGAGAATGGGATGGACTTTAATGGCATGTCTGGTGTTGCTGATTTCTCGGGTTGGGGTCAGTTTGCGTCGATGGTCTCTTCAGGGCTGGGTAATCTGGACGTGTTTCTCGATGATGAAGTCTTTAGACTTTAGCAGACTATTTGTTGAGATACTTGAATAATTTCCCTGTTAAGCTCTGTACCTCTCCTCTATGTCTTGATCTCCTATCCACAATACTGAAGCTATTCTCATGCACCTGGTAGAACTGCTACAAGTCTATCCTCGGTTGCAACTGACCAATCACCTATCCCGGCGGATATTACTTATCCCTTTTCCTAGTATCGGAATTTAAGCCGAAATATGCTCGGAAAAGCTTAGCCCGAAAACCCTTGTCCGGGAACAAATCCGTTGACGATCACGGATCCCTCTGGTTGGAGCGGAAAGCGAGACATTCTACACTAATCTTCTTGTTTCTAACGACTTGATTTAAGCCCACCGTTTGAAGCAACAAAAGGTACCTATTTATCTGCATTCAAAAGACCCCCAATCAGCCTCAAAACTTTCTCGCATACGTTTTCATTCTAGTTCAACTTTCAAAATGGCATCTGCAGTTTCCAAGCGCCTCGAAGGCAAGACAATCCTCATTACTGGTGCCTCTTCCGGCATCGGAAAGTCCACAGCCTTTGAATTCGCACGCACCAGCCCCAAGAACCTCAAGTTGATTCTGACTGCCCGTCGAATTGACAGCCTCAAGCAGATTGCATCAGATATTGTCAAAGAGGTTGGCGATGGTGTCAAGGTGCTTCCTGTTCAGCTCGATGTGAGCAAGCCAGAGGAGGTGCGCTCATTGGTGAGTAACCTCCCTGAGGGGTTCAAGGAGGTTGATGTTTTGGTAAACAATGCGTACGTATTTCCATGATCCTTCAAAGACTCGTCAACTGACAGACGATATAGCGGTCTCGTCAAGGGCGTGGATAAAGCGCCCGAGATCAAGGAAGAGGACATCAATGTCATGTTCGCAACCAACGTCACAGGTTTGATCAACGTGACGCAAGCTATTCTTCCTATTATGCTTAAGCGCAACAACGGCGAGGGATCTGGTGATATCATCAATATCGGGTCCATCGCTGGTCGAGAGCCTTACGTTGGCGGCAGCATCTACTGCGCAACCAAGGCTGCTATTCACTCTTTCACTGAGAGTCTACGCAAGGAGCTCATCTCAAAGAGGATTCGAGTTATCAGGATTGACCCTGGTCAAGTAGAGACTGAATTCTCTGTTGTGAGATTCTATGGCGACAAATCCAAGGCTGATGCCGTGTATGCGTAAGTGTATCGAGATCTTATTAAGAGTGATGCAAACTAACATACTCTATAGTGGCTGTGAGCCTTTGACGCCGGATGATATTGCCGAGACTATCGTCTTTGCTGCTGGCAGGAGGGAGAATGTTGTTATTGCAGATGCTTTAATATTCCCCAACCACCAGGCCGCAGCTACCATCATGCACAAGAAGACTACATAGAACGAGTTGGTCGTATAAAGCTACATATAGAGAACAATAGACATTTTGAATCAAGTATGATAATGCTTGCAAATATGGACGTGCATTACTGTTCGGGATGGACTTAATTCAGCCGTACTAGGTTGTGAAATTACCAGTGATATAGTGTCTTTGGAACCTGGCCAATACGAGATGAGACCCTTACGGAACTCCTCATGCCCTTAATTCTATTAGACTGGGTTACAGAATGTAAATCATCAAGTTGATCTGTTATCTACATAGTATTGTTCTCTAATTTCTTGTACGGAAACACTTAACCCGAGTGCACCTTAGTTCAACTCATAGCCTTCAACCACTTGTTGGCCTAACCCTGTCCATGGGTGTCACTCTTAAACATCGTCGATCAGCCTGGTAGGGCTGTTGGTCTCTTTGGCCGTGCCCCAAACAAATATGACTAACTGGGTTTCACGGGGTTGCCTTTCCCCGTCTTGGCTCTTCTAGCACTGATCTTGCGGAAATAGCAACTTGACAACTATCAGATCCGAATCGTCTATCCACCTGGTGACACTCTCCAAGAATCTATGGTGGGTAAGCAGGTAAGACATCACATATCCTTGTTGATTTCCGCTGCGACAACACCACCATCTCCTCGGCACGGACAACCTTCGGCTTCACACATACATTATCTCCGCAAAACGCGGAGCAGGTGCATTTGGGGTAGGGTCGTATTTGGATAACGTTTTGCGGGGGATCGGCAATGTCCACTCTTGTATTTCGGAAAAGGACTATACCCAACCACCCCGTTCTCACTTTTCCGTACCCGAGACTGGTAAACGGGGCAACACGTTCCCGTGGCGAGTTATCCAAGTTATGATTGGAAATATCACGGACATCGTCCGCTAATCCTTGCAATGTTGAGCCGCTCATCGCAAAAGTTGCCGTCAGAGAAGATCCGACTGCGGAGAGCACGGGCCGGAACAATGAGCGTAAGTACCCGGAAATGAGAGCTTAGGCAAATTGGCCACACTCTGAAGACCTTAAGTACTTGGTCTCTTCCTATATCCCCTCCTAGGCTTAGTGTAGACATACGGCTGGACTTTCTTTTGCGATTATACACCCATCATGTCTTTGTCAAGAGTTCCACCAAGCGGCGTCTGGGCCCCTGCAATCACATTCTTCAACCACGAGACAGACACGTTGGATACTGATGCCCAGGCGGCCTACTACTCTTATCTCTCCAAGACGGGTCTCGCTGGTCTTGTTGTGCTCGGCACCAATGCCGAGACCTTTCTCTTAACGCGCGAAGAGCGCAAGGCATTGCTGCAAACAGCTCGAAGAGCATGCGGTCCTTCTTACCCCATCATGGCCGGCGTAGGTGGCCATTCGACAAAGCAAGTCTTGGAGTTTATCAGCGACGCAGCAGACGCCGGAGCAAACTATGTCTTGCTTCTTCCCCCAGCTTACTTTGGTAAGCAGACGACACCCGAGGTGATCAACAACTTCTTCGACGATGTGGCCAAGGAGAGTCAGCTTCCCATTGTCATCTACAACTTTCCCACTGTGTGCAATGGCATCGACCTTGATTCAGCCACTATTGCTGCTCTGGCAAAGAAGCACAGCAACATTGTTGGTGTCAAACTCACCTGTGGAGCCGTGGCAAAGATTACACGGCTTGCGGCTGAGCTCCCTACGGAGCGGTTTGCAATCTACGGTGGACAGTCTGACTTCTTGATAGGAGGTCTTGCTGCTGGTTCTCATGGAACTATTGCTGGTTTCGCCAATGTTGTCCCCAAGACTATTGTACACATCTACAACTTGTACCAAGAGGGCAAGTTTCACGAAGCTATGGCTTTACACAAGAAGGCAGCGCTCGCTGAGCAACCCTGCAAGGCAGGTATCGCATCTGTCAAGTATGCGGCAACTCTCAGCACCGCAAAGGCAGCGGGAATCAAGGGTGCTGGTGATAAGCTGAAGCCAAGGCGACCTTATGTCGAGCCCTCTGCTGCCGCCAAGAAGAGCATTGAAGAACAGATTTCAGAGATGTTGAGCTTCGAAAGTACCTTAAAGTCAGTTGCTGACAGGGGATATACAAATGGTAATGATGTAACGAATGGCATTACGAACGGGATTACAAATGGGACAACGAATGGAGTGGAGGTACATTAAGATCCGGGCTTGATTTAGGGTTATTCAGTAGCAACTTTATGTTTAAATTTATACAACATATACATAAATGCTTCTCTGCAGCTACGAATATCCATCTCGTTAGATCTGTAGTCATAAGATCTGGAACACTACCTCTGTATGCGTATATAATTAACAAACTCATCATGCGACATCAGACCAATATGATGATTTCTTCTGGACTTTGCAGGTATTATTGATGACCTGTCTGCTTGATCAAATCTTAGCCTATGGTCGTAGAAATTCTTTATCCTTCATCGTGATATTGCCTGGCAGCTTCGCCGCCGACGATGACCCTACAAGGAATCCATGAGAATGGCGTATCATCCAAATGAGATTTAACTATATTTCCGTGTCCCTTGCATCTCTCCGGGGAGTTTTTGCGGCTGTAAATATGCCCAGACACGCCAGTCCTGAACTATTGGATTTTAGTCTCATGCAAATTTCAACGTCCAGGGGCAGCGAAAAACCTCGGGTCACCAACTTTACCACTAAGAATGAGTAATCACAGCGTCAAAAATTTATTAAATATGCTAAAACTCTCCTAAGATGGACAAATAAACGAACCAGCACACAAGGACTCAGATATCACCCATACTTATTTTTGTACCGCGATTATTGAAACGGCGATCGCCAAGCGCCTAGCTTCAGCCAGCCTTCACTAGACCATCAATAGCTCCAAGCTATGAACAAAAGCAAACAAGGAAATTTTGAATAGGAGAAGAATAATAATAAATCCTAGGTTTCCCTCTTTCGCAATCTCAAAATGTTTACTGCTTGATTGCATCCCACACTGTCACTCATTCATACCCACCACAGTCATTCGTTCCTTATCAACATGGCCTCATCTTCTCTTCTCAGAGGCGCCCTCGCCCTTTTGGCCGTCAACGGTGCCAATGCCGGACCATGCCGTGTCTCGTCTGCCTTGTCTTCCCAGACCTTGGCCGTGAGCGAAACAACCACGGCTGAGACTTCTACTGAGACGGTTACGCTCTCTACCACAGCTGAGACCTCTGTCGTAACAACCGACACAACGACCATCTCTGAAGATGCTGATACTACCACTACGTTGTTGGTCACCACCACTACGGAAATGACCCAAGACACTACCACGACCGCCCCTGCGACCACCACTACCACCATGGCTGTTGAGCCTAACCCTGAACCCGAGACCTGCCAAGTCGATGCCCAATGTCCTACTGAAGGGGATATCTGCGAGAACGGCGTCTGCCAACCTCGTACCCCTGATCCTCAGACGTGCCAAGTTGATGCCCAGTGCCCCAACCAAGGTGATATTTGCGAGAATGGTGTCTGTCAAGCTCCTACTCCTGGCCCAGGTCGTGATGCCTGCTTGGATGACATCGACTGTCTCTTGTCTCTCGATCCTCAATGTAGTCTGGGACTCTGTGAATGCAGAGAACGCACATGCACGCCCCGTCCCGTCAAATGAGGCTGTATCTCGACCGCGGAGTGTGATCCAGGTTCTATTTGCATCGGCGGAAGCTGTGTCTTTTAAACAAAACGCCCAGGAGACGCAGACTGTGGTTAAAACCTGGGCTTGGGGCATTCTGCCCCATGTCTATCGATGTGAAAATTGTACCTGCAACATAGGTGGCACAGGCTGAGAGCCCCCGTTCTGCGCTGAGCTAATACTGCCTTGGAGATTGTCTGTATAATCTGCGGCGAGTTGTGGGGTGAGCATGATGGCTCGTGGTGACCTTGATAGATTCATGTATATATTTCAAGAAAGGTATAATTTCAAAACTTTTTGTCGTCTCTAAATCTCCGGAAAGGTAGTCTCAAACCAAGTTTTCAAGATAAACACACAATTACTATGCCTCTTCGCAACAGTCACATTCCATACATATTGATATCTATAAGTAGAGGCAAGTGGGATGTAAAAGGTATCAAGTTAAACTGGGAATCGTTCTCAAGTTTATGTTCGTAACATCATGATCCAACCAAAACCCCAACCACCAACAACCGGCACACGCGAGTAGGCAAAGCTAACTTGCCAGCCATCCATCTCAATACAAATCCTTGTCTTTCTGAGCAACTGCTTACAGAACATGCTTGAACAACGGCGATCGGTCTCCCATCTCGAACAACTCTTCTTCGGTGTACTTCTGCTTGGCTTCCTCTGCAATCTTGGCCTTGCGGGCGTTCGCGTGCTTGTAGCTCAACTCGAGAAGGAAAGCAACAATCATACCAGTACCTCCAAATGCCAGGGAGAGACCGAAACCGGTGTAGTACTTGGGCTTCTCCGACTCGAGGTACATGAAGCTACCGACGATACCACCGATGTTTCCAACACAGTTCATAAGAGCAATACCAACAGCTCGGCGAGATGAAGGGGCGATGTTGTTGGCGTTCCACGAGGCGGCGGCGGCTTGGATGGGGTAGATACCAATGACGGCCAGGACAACCGAGAAGTAAGCTGCACCCTTCTTGGACTCGAGCTCACCCTTGAGCGAGATAATGATGGAGTAGGCGACAGTGACGATACACATGGGGATGACAACGAAGGGCATTCGCCAGTAGAACCTATCGGAGATCTTGGCGAAGGTGATAGCGGAGATAGCAGCGGCGACATATGGGGGAGCGGAAGTGAGCTGAGCGTTGGTGTTGCTGAATCCCATGGCCTTGGTGATACTAGGAAGAGTGAACTTGGTACCTGGACAGGATTAGCATGAAATACCATAGAATATTGATGCGAGGACATACCATAAGACAGAGCAGACTGGCACATGAGGAAGTAAGCCTGAACGTAGACCCTCCAGTTGGTGAGCACCATGTAAACATCCTTCCACTTGACGCTGCTCTCCTCGTGGAAACCTCCACCCTGCTTGATGAACATGGAGAGCTCAAGGAACTTGATCTCATCAGGCTCGAGCCATCGAGTAGAAAGGGCAGGGGTGTCGATGAGAAGGAAGAAGCAGGCAACACCAAGAATGACGGTAGCGATACCCTCAAGGAGGAAAATCCATCGCCAACCTTCTAGACCAGCAACGCCGTCCATCTCAGCGATACCAGCAGCCAGGAGACCGGAAAAGGCGCCAGACAGGGCACTCGCGCAGTAGAAGTATGAGATTCGGACAGAGAGATCTTTGGGCATGTACCAGTAACTGCAGAGGTAGATAGCACCGGGGAAGAAGCCAGCCTCAAAGATACCAAGGAGAACACGAGTAGCCATAAGACCGCCAAAGTTTTGAACAAGTCCAGTGCAGGTCATGACAATACCCCAGCAAACAGTCAGGATACCGAGGTACATGGAGGGTCGCTTGAACTTCTTGAGGAGGATGTTGCTGGGGACTTCGAGGAGGACGTAAGGGACAAAGACTAAAGACATGTTAGACAAATCGCGATTAAGTCATTGAGTGTGGTGCTAAGACTTACAGATGGACAGGACAGTGTTGTACTGGACTCCAGTCATGCCCAAATCCTCAACCATGCCTTCGATCTTGGCGTTACCGATGTTGGCACGGTCGATGTGGCAGATAAGGTACAGAAGCGCAAGCATAGGCACGAGTCGATGATCAACCTTGCGGAAGACCTTCTTTCGCTTCTCCTCAGAGTAGCTGTTGTAAAAGTCGGCATCATCAGGGTCTAGACCAAAGACACGGAAGCCGCCAATCTCAATCGCCTCGTGGGAGTTCTCGACATGAGCGCCCTTTTGGTCGGCGACCTCGATGTCGCTCTTGGAGATGGAGCTTCTAGCAGCCATGATGGATGGAAGAAGGAGGAGGAGGATAGGCAGGCAGGGGACAAGTGTGATCAGAGATAACCAGCACAAGAGGAGAGTGATGCTCTGTGACAAGTTCTCGACTGCCAAAGACAAAGATTAAGCTGGGTATTATACTTGACTACGATCTGGAAAAGCTCCAGAGGCCACTACGCAGATTAGCTCATTGTTGCCCCCATTTCCCCAGACAACTCCCGTCTAACCCCAGACTTGGCGACATTCAAAGTGGAGTGTCCTTGCTGCCAAGTGCGGGGTAGCAAAAGCGAGGGTTTCGTACGACGGAAAATGCACCTCCAAAGTTGTCTCGGTCTAGAGGATGCGCCGATCAACGGAAGAGTCGAGTTACGGATAAGCACCCAATCACCAGGTTATCCGCGACGGATCCGCGTTATGCAGAGTCAGCCACTCTTTACACACAAGGAAACAAGTCCGAGTTTCCTTTTCCTGTTGGTGCGTAGTGCAGCTGATGCGGAAACAAGTCCAGGAATGCTACAACACAGCAACAAGGATATCTCCTACTCGTGATGATTACTTGGAAAGAATCCATGTTTACCCCGCAGAGACATCTGTAACCTGGCAGCCTAATCTCGGCCGATCAGTCTCAATCCCCGGATAAATAGTCCACCACTCAACAAACATACTCAACATGGTATCCCGATTTGGCGGAGTATTCGCAAACCAACACCTTGAACAACGCAATCATGTCTCAGAGAAGCATCATCAAAGATATTGTCATCACTCCTGTGGCATTTCATGACATGCCACTACTGAATAGTGTGGGTGTACATGAACCATATGCCCTACGCAGCATTATCGAAATCATCACTGAAGACTCTTACGGTCTAGGTGAATCTTATGGTGATTCAGTTCACTTAGATCGTCTACAGAAAGTGGCCGAACAGATCAAGGGTTTATCCATCTACAACACAAACATCATCTTCAAAAAATGTGTTGAGTCTCTTGTCACCGACACAAGCACTGGGGGTGATGGCATGGGTGGCATGGTCACAACCGCCTCCGTCGCCGATAAGCTCTTCTCACCGTTCGAAGTCGCGTGCCTCGACCTGCAGGGAAAACTAGCTGGCGTCCCCGTCAGCGACCTTCTGGGTGGACGCGTGAGAGATCTTGTTCACTACTCTGCCTATCTCTTCTACAAGTGGGGAGGACACCCTGGAGACAAGGATGATGAGTACGGGCCAGCACTAGACCCAGAAGGAGTGGTGAAACAAGCACAGAAGATCATAGACGAGTATGGGTTCAAGGCCATTAAGCTCAAGGGCGGTGTCTTTCCTCCCGAACAAGAGGTCCAGGCTATCAAAGCCCTGCACGAAAAGTTTCCCAGCATTCCTCTGAGGCTGGACCCGAATGCTGCGTGGACTGTTGAGACTTCAAAATGGGTTGCCAAAGAGCTTGATGGCATTTTGGAGTATTTGGAGGACCCAGCAGGTGAAATTGAAGGCATGGCTGCTGTAGCCAAGGAGGCATCTATGCCCTTGGCTACCAACATGGCAGTAGTCGCTTTCGATCACCTCCCACCTTCTATTTTACAAAACGCAGTCCAGGTTATCTTATCTGATCATCACTTTTGGGGCGGTCTACGCAAGTCCCAAACATTGGCATCTATCTGTGCAACATGGGGTCTGCGGCTCTCCATGCACTCAAACAGTCACTTGGGTATTTCACTTGCCGCCATGACACATCTTGCCTCTGCAACTCCCAACCTCGACTACGCCTGCGACACTCACTGGCCATGGAAGCGTCGCGACGAGGATGTTGTCATTGACGGCACTCTGAAATGGAAAGATGGAGGAGTGGTTGTGCCATCTGGGCCTGGGTTAGGCGTAGAGCTTGATAGAGAAAAGCTGGCGAAGCTGCATCAGCAATACTTGGATTGTGGGTTGAAGAAGCGTGATGACACAGCGTATATGAAGAGATTCCAGCCAGAATTCTCTGAGAAGATTCCCCGGTGGTAAATTGCAACACCCTGGTTGTTATGTATGTACCGGGATCATTCGTGGGATTCGTGAACATAGGTACTATAGTGTATTGATTGTATATAAAGAATGAAAACACTTCGTCTTGGCCACTTCCTTGCCTTCTTGGATGACCATGTATTACAGTTTGTGAATGGAGCGGCAAGGGATGGACTGTATTTTCTCAAAAGACACATCACATTCATCCATGTCCATCCTCAGTGGGTTCTCGTATGGTCCTGGTCCCTCGTACATTGTTGGCCTTCAATGCATAATAAGGCTGGCCGGTTCAATAGCCGAACGTAACCAGACAGACTTTGCCACATCCCTCAGTTGTGTTTACTTCAAACTGTCAATGAAATATCTGGATCGAGGAATGTTGAAGTTCAATAGAATATAGCTCTTCACTTACATCGCCAAGAAAACTCCAAGTCCCGATCGCATTACCCCAACGCTTGGCCAAATTGCTCTCTTGCCCTCCACTGTCAGGCCTGTCCAGTGCAGTTCACACCAAGTTGCACAGGGTACTACCTTCATCCGTCCTCCTTCGCGAGTAGGGCCTTGATTGGCATAGTCTACGTTCGAGACTCAGATCCTGGAACTGCCATTGAATACGGAGACCCATGTTCCTGTTCAAACCTTATCCTACTTACCGACAGTGAGCCTACCTTAATGAATGGGCATGAGTTAGGGTCATGAGACCGTCTGTAAAACAGGTTGAGGATTTCCCAAGCATTAATTATTCGGAGTGCAAATGGACTGTTGACAGAGTCCAAGCTTCTAAGGCTGACCACTTCCCACGTTTGGAAATTTGCGCGTCTAATGGTGTCTTTCATGGCCTTGTGTTTGGCCTGCAGACACTTAGTGGTACAGTATGCCCTCGGAATGGTTGGCTAATTGGTAGTTTAGACCTATAGCTTTGACGATCATCTACAAGTCACAATAAATAATCTATATGATGAATACATAGATCTTTTAAATGAAGCGGAATTATTATAGGGATTTGTCTCTGAGGTAAAGAATAACTACAAGTAAGCAATCTTCTCCAGGAATCACCTTTCATAACATATGCTAACACTCTCGGAACGCTTGTAGTAGGAAGACATTTTGATTTCTATTCCTAGTGGCCTTGAAGATCTCTCAAGCGCAGATAGAACACATTCAACTCTTTTTGATAGCTCCGCGCTCCTGAAGTTCCTTGCACAGGTCTTCAGGATCCTTCTTGAAAACCGTTACCACAATCCTGTCGCCTTGATCTTCCCACCCAAAGTTCAGTCGATCTGCATCTTTCCCATAGATGTCCAGGAGCTCACTCTTGAAGTTTTCAATGCTGTCAACTAGGTGCCTGGGAATGTCATGTGTTCTTTTGTAAGTCATCATTCTCTGAAAAGATCCCATGTTGGAGTGATTTTGGTAGTTGAACGTGAACGAGGTACAGATAATGGCGTAGTAGATGATGGTGAGGTTGTTGGATTAATGACTGTGATGCCTGATCTTGGTTGTAGTGTGTGATAGATGAAGCTTAGTACAGGTGATGCAAGGAAATATATAAACAGAGATGTTAAAGCGCATGTGGAATCACAACTGTTGAGCTCACAAGATAACACTGACTCAGTGTAATTACCTACCATGTATAGATAACTGAATCGGCCTAAGCCTCGACATGCTCTGTTATCCAGAGTAGCCTAGTAATATATGTTGATGAAGTGCTGTTGAACTGGCCTTGTCTTCCTAAGGTATTAAGTGCGAGAGGATACTGCATCACAACGTCACAATCACTACAATCAGTGATTAAAGAATTCTGGTTCAGTTCTCCATGCTTCAGTTCACATGTACTTCATTCAAGCTTTTTAATAACTGATATAGTAGCAGTGCATGGCCGAGCTATCCTGGGCTGGTGGCTGAAACAAAAATTGTCTTATTCTTGACGCGCTTTCTTGGTGCCCTACCTAATATGATCTGGATTCTATCACTTAAATGTCGAAGAAGATGATGCACTAAACTTATACCACTGACAGCCCAACATTTCATATACAAGGACACGTACTTAAGACATTGAAAATTCCTTCTACTCTTAATTCCCCTCAACAGGCGTTGTCTCCAATGATACATCCTTAATAGCCCTATGACCCCATAAGACAGTAAGGATGATCAAGCCTGCGACGGTAGGAGCTGAGTAAATGAAGAAGGAGACAAATTGAAAAGAGCCAGCGAATGTAGAATATAATGAGTAGACCACGAAACACACCACTGTTAGATATGTATAAAAGCGTCGTTGTCTTTGGGGTGCGTGCTTGCGCTCATATATCATACAGGTAAGAACAAATATATAGACCACAGAGGGGAAGAGACAAAAGATGATGATGGAAAATCCTAGAAACACGATCGGTGCACTGGATCTTTTAGCTGCAAGGTCGAAAAACATCATGCCTGTAACTTCGACAACCTGGAGACAGATAAGAAGAGCCACATGGAGGATCCATGGACATTCCTCGGGGTTGTAATAGTCTCGCTCGATGCACCTTGTCATTTCTTGGATAAAATCTCGTGTTTCGGAAGATTCTACTGTTGCGTCTGGTGTATCATTTGTTGCATGCCCCTCTTCCAGGGATTGAGTCGGACTTGGAGGATGATCTAAAGCTTCGGGCTGAGCGTCTGAACGTATTGTCACGGCGGTGATTATTGGACCTATAAGAAGAAATGCTGGAAGTATTTGTCCAAACGTCCAATCGTCCTCATCGACGGTTGCTGAAGACTTTGTCATGAATAGTTTGACTGTACCCCACAACGCGGAAACAAGTAGCCAGTATACCTTGGCTTCTGTGTTAGAGCTGTGACTCTATTGACCTGAAATACACGTTGTGTCATGGGGAACTTACATCGGACAAGGTAGAGATCAAAAAGTCGCAATAGAGTCTGGACACTAACAAAGCCGCCACTTGGGTATATAGAATTCCTCGGCGAACGGGTATCCTTCCCCAGCCTGTGGTATTCATATCATCGTTTCTTAAACGGTATATCTGTCTCACAAATCTTTCGCTGAACATCTTTCGTTTGTTTTTAAACGCTTCGGAAAGAGGATACTGAAGTTTGATCGTCCGGCTGACGAGGCTAAGAACCAAGAGAAGAATCGACATTATTCCCGACCCCATTGCCGTCGTGTTTACCAGTGTATTGGGCTTAGGAATGGATCTATAGTGCCACTCCACTGCCCGATGGGGGTCGTAAAAACAGATGGCATCCGTACCTGGCAGACTTGCGGTGCCTTCATCCTCGTGAGTCCAGTTGAAGAAGAGAGTTGGCCCCATTGCCACCAGCAGCATGGCCGCCAATACGATAGTACAGCAGAGCCGTACCCATCTCTCAGTCGGATGGGAGTAAAGGTACTTGCGTAATACTGTGAGCCCGCAGATATGAGTAAGGTTCGAGAACCAGGCAAGGTCGGTACTGAGAAGAAAATGATATGATGAGATGCCTTTAGGAAGACTCGCAAAGCCGCTGATAAGTATTCCAAGACCAGTGGCCATTTGGATGTCACACATGCTTAGAATCGACTATGGTAAATCGCGAATTAGCATAACATTCAGGCGCCGGTTACAAGGCAAGACCTTACTTTCTCTAAGCTACTAAACCAATACTGCTTAACATTGAGCCTTCGAGTTCCTTTTCGAATGATTGTCGTAGTTATCACATCAATTGGATTTGCTCTCCACAGATGACTGACTTGTCCAGGAATCCCAAAAGGGTTCTCGTTTGGTTCGAAGACAAAGAGATAGTATAGTATGACAAAGCAGACGGCGAGCCATGCTGTACCCAGGAAACCAGCGATTACCTTTCAGTGTGTTATATTCTAAGGTCAAGAAAAATGATACACTTTGAGAAAAGGGTGTGCAATTGAAGAACTCACCCCAGGTCCTGATATGTCGCCATATGGCTGAACATCGTCCGCACGAGCCGCGAAGGAGCAGTTATACTTCGGCGGACTCATTGTTATCAGATTCTTCATAGTTTATGCTCATTTGAATGAAGGCGATAGGACTGCCAGATCAGCTGAACATTATCATCCTCAGCTCAGCTCATCTTGATTGGACTTCAGCCAGTGAATCTGGCTCCACCAATTAAAAGCTGAAGATGACAGACCGAGCTCAGCCCCCTCCTACAATATACGGAGTAAGTTTATTTAAGTATCTATTCAATCTGCTGTGAAATGTAGAAGATCTTGAAAGCTATCATGCACGACTAAGTTCACTATGTGCCGAATCTGGCCTACTACAATCCTGCAGCATTGCAGTTGAATTCCAGATTTTTCCATCTCGCTTATCATTGATACATGTGAGGTGAGGCCTCTGTTTAAGTAATGCAAGAAGGTACCTACCTCTGCATCAACAAAGCGCAATATTTAGCGCGACTGTGTTACATGAAGAGGTTTACTTATACTCAAGACCAGACTCGGTTAGTTTAACAGCTGTCACTCTCAAATTAGAATTAAACATTATGATTAAGCTCAAGCGATAGTTACATATGATAAGGGACAAAACCTTTGAAGAACAGCCCAAACCAAAGATGCATGGTAGCCTAACGACTAAACATAAGATCAAACAGAACTGTGTGAACTGAGAGTGCAAGTGCCTGTAGTATTTCTGAAGTGGCTAGATATGGCTCTGTGCGCAAAAGCTATCCAATCCCATGCTACTGTATTCAGTGATCTTCAACGTCTTCATCCCGCCCTGGGTACATAATATCTTGGATAATGACAGCCCTAACATGGCTATAAAGAACGAAAGTGAATGTGCAAAGTATAATGATAGTCATTCCCGTTGCAAACCACCCAACTGCACTGCTGTCGAGAGCATTGGCAATAGAGATGGTCGCCAGTGTGAAGCCTGTATTGGGGAATACCATTGCCCACCATCCAAGGTGGAAGTATCGTGGAGGAGACTGAATGACAGCAATGGCAGCAATAGCAAACCACCACAAGCTCAATGCCCACAGAAAAACAGCAGACATGGTTGCTATCACCTGCACAAGTGATCTGTTTATGATAATGCCGTCTTGCCCGAAACTCATTTCATTAGGAAGGCCGTCAGCCATACCTATCAATGCCAGTGCAGTAAAGGCTGGTGGTCCAACACACATGAAGAGTCCCGGACGGTGCTCCCTGTTGGGAAGACCTGCTTGCATTAGACGTCCAACCATATGGGCGTACATCATTACTGCAACGCTGAGTCCAAGTCCTTGGCAAGATAGACCCGCCACAATAATAGGCACCGCAGCAACCAGAGGCTGGGCCTCTGCAATAACAGACGCTATTGTCCCCGAGAGCATGATTGGGAAAATTGGTAGGATCCAGGTCGGCATCATAGTGTGTAAGGCAAAGCTATGAGCAGCAAAGACATAACTGTACTGTCCTACAGAAAGAAGCAGTGTGACGATGAGATAGAGCCAGAAAGATGCTTGGACAGCCCAGACGAGGTTCGAATCATCCTTGGGTATCGCGTAACGGTCGGTGCTGGTAATGAGTGTAGCTATGGAGAGAAAACACGTAGGGACAAAGAACCCTTCGCGTGGGTGTGTTATTGACTTGACGAACGTTCCGCGATGGAGAAGGAAACGAGTTGCCATGGCCATGCTAACAGCGGTGAAAATAAGAATATTGATGATATAAATCGCAAGACCGATTGACCTGAGGCCAGGAAACTGATTTGGCTGGGCGAAGACAAGGAGTGAAAGTCCACCCGTGCTCATGGGAAGAGTGTACCAAGCCCAGGTGAAATGTTTGAGACGTTGTCGCAGTCGAAGCTTCGGTCGGTTCGGATCGTAGATATCGAAAGCTGGTGTGTCGTCTTGTTGTGTCTTTCCAAGGGTCGGTGTTGAAGCGCCTGACTCGACGTCCCTGGATGAATCTGGACAGGGATTGCGCTCCTCTGCTAAGTCGTCGAGGTTATAATTGTTGCTGTGGGAGCCAATGCGGTCTGGCATTGTGCAGCGGCGTGATAATAGAGGCATGGTGTTGCCAGTTAACGAGTGTAGTTGCGAAACAAAAGAATGAGAGGCAGAAGACAGTGGTGAGAGTCTGAACTAATGTAACGAGAGTGGTTCCTTGTGTTCAAAGAATGTGTCGAGTAGCGAGCGTATTAAAGGTGAGAAGATAGTTATAACATGTGAAATAAGTGATCGGAATGCCTGGCTGTACTACAGAGGAACCATCAAGTAGATGCGACTTTGCTTGGCAAAGAGAACAAGTACCCAGATATTTAAAGAAAGCACGTAGGAGTTTAAAGCCGCCTTTGTGTCTCGGTACATTTACAGCAAACAATTACGAACTCTGACCCAAGACGTCGGTGACTGGATCTTCATTACGGCTTCGTCGACACGCAAGCCATAGCGTACCCAAGTGATGAGCTTCACCAACTAGCCAAGAATAAAAGGGTCTTTGAAATCTATCTAGCCAACAGGATGTCGTTGATAAGCCAGCCCCCTAGACAAAGGCCCCTGGATACGATCCAAGCTATGGGAGCTCCCCTTGTCCTATATCAGTGCGATCGTCTTGAAGATCAACGGTGAGCCAATGGATTCACCTTGCAACCTCCACAATAGTCACCGTGAATGTCACCTGACTCGTGCCAAGGACGGGACATGTTAGTCTGCTTTGAGGCTCAAGCTGAGGTAGGGAGCCAATGGCAGGGAGGGAAAGTCATTAGGTATTAATACCTTGACAAGGGATAAATTACGAAAGAAATTCTCCTGAGTAGTATCAAAGCCCTTATCCGAAGATCTTGCTTAAACTTGTTTAGTTGTCGTGGCTATAACGTGGGGCCCGAGATTTAGCTTGATACGATCTGTCAAGGTTCATTTCGCCTGCGAGATGAGAACTACGTATTTTCACTAGCTCAAGGGGAAGGGAAGATAATACCGCGACTAAACCTCGAAGCATAAGATTTGACTTTCAGGTCAGTACGAAGTAACATAAGTGGTAGGAAACCTCATAAAGGAGGCAGCCCATTAGGCATCCATATAACTTTATAAACAGAAGATTTTTAATTACTAGTCCTCTGAAGAGATATATGATGATATATCTAAGCGGCAAGCCCGGCCATGGAACTTTGCGTAGCAATGAGACATATAATGGACGCGGATATGGACGTGGAGGTCGAGAAAGGAAAGACCAATTGGATGGTATTTATTATCCATACTTTGACTGTTCCATCGTAGCCAAGAAGACTCACTATTCAGGCCGTTCGCGGTCCCGAATAATCTGTTCACAGTCGTCATCGCTTCACTCGCAAGAGCAATACGCTCCACCAAGACCATCAAAAAGATCATCCATATTCTCAAACTACCAGAGCATCAATTTACGAAGATCAAGTCTCGGCAATCTCCGCTCACTAAACACGTAATCTCTTGAGCCTCTTGATATCCTACCCCTGCACATTCTTTTCGCTTTCCTCAGTCGGTGCCCCCTGTCGAGCTTGGAGTTTCTGAAATGTATCGCTATCGACAAACTCAATGATCTTCTTGATCTTCGAACCATCATCGTTCAAATACAGAAACCAAGCAAAGTCCAAAGCCAGCTTATCTCCGTTGTGAAAGACCAGGTCCGCGACAGTCGTGACTGCAGCTTTCCGAGCATCAACGTCAATAACCATATTAGAGACGGTATTGTCATGCATTCCACCCGCTTTAAGGCCCTCGGCAAAGACCTTTTCGTAGTCATCGTTGTTCATGGATAAGCCACCCCCGAGAGGTGCGGGAAGCATTTGGCGAGAGCAGTCTGCTGTGACATTGCGATTGGTAATCGAAGGATCGTTTTGGACTCTCGCGTCTTGAAAGGATGCAAGATAACTTTTCACTGTGGCTTCGATCGTCTCTTTAAGTTCGTTACTTTTCTGAGTGGAAGCCATAATTGCTTGTTTGTAGTTCTTGGTGGCGAGAGATTAAGAAAATACTTGTTTTGGTCCATCCCAAAGTGAAATGTGAGAGTCCAAAAGCATGCTTATATACCTACGCACACCTGACTTGTGCTCAAGAGGAGGCCTCACGTCCAAGACAGCACTGCTGGCATGCGCCAATAAGGGCTTTCTAAATACAAGATAGACCTGATCTTGGCAAAACAACTTACATATTGACCAAAATCTCAGTCAGCAGTGTGTCCCTTTATGGTGGTATTCTAGTCACACCCAACCAGACTCGAGTAAGCAATGCTGACCCCCCTCTTCTTAGCTAACTGTCCGGATAAATGACAGGGATTACGACCAGCATAAGCACCCTTGTTGATGCCACATCTCTCTTTCAAGCCACTCTATCGACAAGCAAACCAAGATCTGTACAAATATACCAGCCAGAAAGCCAGAACCATGTCTAAAACATCCAGTGTCCAGCTTCCAACCCTTCCCTCGGATCTAACTCCTGAATGGTTCGGGGATAAACTTGGCCACAAGGTCAAGGAAGTCGAAAATACGCGCAACATCTGGGGCACGGCGAGTAAGCTGTTCTACACCATCACCTACGAAGACGAGAGCAGCGATGAGAGGCCAACTCATGTCTGCGTCAAGGGTGTCTTTGATCCCAAGATGATTGAAGCTCAGCCATGGACGGTCAGTCTGGCACAGCGTGAAGCAGAGTTCTTCAAAAAGGTAGCACCCTGTGTCAGCCACATGATTTTCCCAAAGGGCTGGTGGAGCGGCACGGATGAAAATCAAGGTATCGCTATTATGAACGATCTAGTTAGCGAAGGCTGTACCTTTCCCGCCGAGGTTGCTTCCTATTCAGTTCAAAAGGTCAAGAATGGTGTTGAACAGTTGGCGGGCTTGCATGCGCAGTACTGGGGTCAGAGCCAGGAAGACCATCCTTGTAAGAGAACCCTCAAGGATAGTAAAGTTCCTTCCCTCTAACGCTGGTAGGGATCTGGAACAACTACGACCCAGCCATGACTTTCATGTGTAGGTCGTGGGATGAGGTGGTTAGAAGACCTGGACGGCCCCATCTGCCTGACTACTTGATGGACGGCACTCGTTGCAACGAGGCCCTAGACCGTTACTACGCTGAGCGTAACCCGCGATTTCGGACCCTTCTGCATGGCGACACGCACATTGGCAACATATATTTCACAGCTGACGGCCACATTGGCTTTTTAGACTGGTCTGCTTTCCATTTCGGCTCCTGCTTCCACGATGTCGTCTACCACATGACGGCTATGTTGAGCATTGAAGACCGTCGAGATCATGAGATGGAGATCCTGGACCACTATCTCGAGACTTTGCACAGACTTGGTGGCCCCAAGTTTGACCGCCATAGTGATCCTGAGGTTATGATCGAGTATCGGCGGTCATTTATGACCAATGTTATCTGGCTGATCTGTCCTGACGGTTTGCAGAGTAAAGAGAGAGTTGCTGCTTTGTGTGAGCGAACTGTTGCTACCTACGACGACCACAAGGTCATTGATCTTATCTTGAACCAAGAAAAGCTAGATGTTTGAGTAGATTCTGGAGACTTTGAGGCGATTGGTTGCAGTTATAACAAAATGGTTGACCTTACCTTGAAGCCAACTCACAGTTAGTTAGGATATGGAACAGTAAAAGATTTTTCTGGCAGCAAGGTCTTAATTGTCCTTCGCCAATATCCTGGTTTCCGATAAAGGAACTCTTTCTTTGCTTATGCTGTACGACGTGATAATTACGTGCATGATCTTTGGATATCAGGGTCTAGTGCTCAGTATGGGTTGAGTATGACGTGCATGATATAAGCCCACTACGTTGATGAACTGAATGACGGGGCAAGTCATGACGTTGATGATTTATTTTCATTGATACATATATCGCCTTTGAATATCATATACCTTGCTCGCATATTGCTTTCACAACAAACATCATCAAACACATACACATCAGCAACCATGCGTAACTCCCGATCCATCATCAACCTCGCCCGAGTGCAGTCACTCGCACCAAGGCAGTTCTCTACCATGCCTGCCTTGAGACAAATTGAACGAGGCCAAGGCGATGAAGGACAGTCTCACGCGACTGGCACGTCCAAGGTGCCAAAAAGTGTCCAAGACGCCGTTCCCAAGGGTGTTGAGGAGAGCTTGCCCGATTCTGTATGTTATCGTCTGCCAAACAATGCAGTATGCATCACTAACGCTACACAGGTTCACCCTACCGGTGCCGACCCCGGACAATCAACCAACAAGTCTCACGCCAAGGGTGGAGGCAAGGAGTCTGTGGTACCCCAGAAGATCCAAGAGAAGCTTCCCGAGTCTGTTGAGAGGGCTGTACCCAACGCCATTCACGATACTGGCGATACACCTGTGACGGGTGAGAAGAAATAGAAAATTTAATGGAATAGCGTTTCTGAACTATGTACATTAGCTGTATCTGTTAGAAATGCTGTAATTGGGACAACTTTACGCTTTTCATACATGCATATCCTCGTCTTTTCAGTATGGCAGTTCTGGGTTGCAAGTACGATGAACCTCGTGTATCTAGAACCTGTTAGAACAAGAAATCTACGCGTTCAAGATTTCATCTCTCATATCTTTGTAGGATAGGAATCAGGACACTACAGATTCAAGATTTGTCTTTTCTCATAACCTCAGATAGACTTCAATACTCTCGACTCTTGTCCAATAGTCATCAACTCGTCATTGAGCCGCAGTCGTTGTCATCTTCGTCATGGACAAGTTGGGGGTTGCCCCTTTCTTAATGCGGAAGTGATCTTCACGGGGTAGGGAATAGAGCCGGAAATAAGATTTTGAGTTCATCCACGAATCATAGACGACTCAAGTTGATGCTTCAGGGTAACGTAATTACCCCTCCGCTTGTGTGGTCGTTCTATTGATATACCAGGAAAGCAAATATCACCAACTTTAGCCTCTTTCTCATAGACGGGCCTTTTTCGCTTACAGGCCTCCTATTGTCCAAGGGCCATCAACCCCTGCCTATTTCACCCAGCGGTTTCATCTCTCATGTCTTTTCTGATATTTCCTGTGACATGGATCACAAAGTGTCTCGCGATCCTTCCTCTCCACAGTTGTCGTCGTCTTACAGTCACCGAGTTTATTTGCCTTCTGACGAGCCGTGGGGCAAATTACGGGTGTCCATGTCTCGCTCATGAGGAGGTAGCACTTTCGGCATGAGATCCGCTCATGAACCTTTTTGCACATGGTGACAGAGTGCGTTGGGATTATTCTTGGGGTGGTGGTATGGGATTTGGCGTATGCTCAAGAAAGGGTGTTCGACAGTTATGATTTGAATATTGAGTTCCATATATGGGGTGGTGGAGAGAATGAAAAGAGGAAAGAAGAAGAAGAGGAGAAAGAATCTCAAACCTGGCTACTTATAGCATTTTTATGGCTGCGATCAAGAGTGCCTTATTTTATGTCTGACCTTTCAAAGAGTTGAAAATTGATCGAAGTCGGCGGTTGATGGGCTTCATTCCCTGAGGTGGGCTTTTGCTCTTACATATTTGAATCAGTGAATGAAATATTAGATCCTCCATGGGAAGCCTTGCACGGAAATCAGCCAGTAGTTTTTGAGTCAAGAAAAACCGCTCTACCTAAGCTGTTGGCCGTGATAGACTGCTGGCCTCAGTCCGCTACTCCTAGGAAACCCAGGAAATATGAATCTGTATGTCTCATTGCATTTACTCACATAGCTGTATGAGGAGACGGTATTTTTCAGTGCCACTCTCTCAAGGTACCAAGATATTGCACTGAGAAGATACAACTGAGATTCGGCAGACAGATAACGCCTGAAATTTTGATGCACCTCCAATGCCCTTACCCTGCATGCATTTCTTCTCGGCACTTTTTCTTGCGACAAAGTTCACACTCCTGTTTTTGGAATTCTCAACTCGATAAACCTTATGTTATGCATATGCATTAAGTACTTTTTTGTTGCCATGTGACTTGCCCTTGCACAGTTTAAATTTGTCTTCCGGCGAGTTAGGTATAAAACCACGACATCGGTCCCCTGATAAAATCCTCCTTCTTTTCCACATCACTAAGGACTAGAAACCTCGTCATTCCGTTCAGGCTACCCTTCGCAAAAATGAGAATCTACACTGGCACCACGTCACAGTCCCCAGACACCGAAGTCAAATATCCCAAACCATCCCCTCCTGGCGCGTCGATAGCCCAGGGCTGTACGTCATCTCAGTCTACCATTATCAACATGTCTTCATTGCCCACAGAGAAAACACCATCTTACCAAGATGTACCGGCTGCCAGATCGTGGGAAGTGCTGTTGATGTTCGGCTCCGACACCAAAGCCTTACAAAAGAATCACCCCATCGATTTGCGAGTGGGTTGGTATGCAACACTGACTCTCAGGACCTCGGACATCGTCGGTTTAATGAGAGACGGCCTCTTCCTTACTCGGGACAATATTCAAGTTCAGGAGAGCTACTTGGCTCGGGAATACTGCCACAAAACCAAAAGATGGCACTGGCGCCGCTCCTACACCTTCACCGATGCCAGATGGTCAGGCAATCTTACTGTTAAGGCATTGGATCCCCCTATCGTCACCAGATTCCGTGTGCAGCACCTTTCGGTGGATAAAGTTTACTTTGCCGAAGTTAAAGATAAGAATGGCAATCTTAGCTACATCTTTTCTCTTCACCAGCCCGATGTCAACTGTAATCTCCTCTTGGATGACTTGCCCATGGAGGGACTTTGGCCTTGGCCACGGAAGGAGATCGAAAAGGAGGGTCGAGGTACTGGGGTAGCGAGAAAGACCGTCACTCCAGCGTCTGAGGCCAAGCTTACCTGGTCTATCGTCAACATCAGGTTCCAGACACGCGAGAGAATCTGGGAATGTAAGTTGACGTGTGGCTCAATAAGCATGGTGATATTAGTATGCCTGTGGGGGTTGATAATGTTGCAAGTATGCCGAGGCTTGAGGCCTTTGTTGTCTGTGTATGGGTGCAAGTTCAAGGAACAGTTGGCAACTACTGTCTGAGCGCAAAGATAATATTGATAAGGTCACTTTAAGAGTATTAGGTGAGCATCGAAATTTCGTTCATCAGCAGATGAAGAAAGGAGTCGTACTTGTCAGACCAATCGAGTGCTGAACCACATCTGCCATGTATCCCTGCAAGTGGTACACCAGTGACATCTGTATTTTCTTTTGTGTAACAAGGCTATCACGTTTTGTTTTGCTCCTCTTCTCCGCCAACGTAACCTCAGCAACACTGTTACACGATCACGCATCACGCATCACGCCAAGTGATTCCTTGATTCAAGACTCAGCCAATATTCGATTATGTCTTACGGGCCAGTATCGAATTCTCCGGAGATTCAGCCGCCGCGAAAGCGACCGCGCAATGACGCGCAAGGTACCCCAGCGGTCATACTCCAATCACCCATCGACGATGATGAAACGGCAAGTGTCTTTGCTATATTATTTGACGATAATGTCTGGCGACTTACGATTAACGGCTTTAATTTGCCACAGGTGTTTCTGTCCATGACAGGATCGGACGCGGGTAACACCCAGTTCAACGTTGAAACCTGCCAAGCGCAGTTGGATAGGCTCAAGGACGAAATTGCACAGAAAGAAGAGATCATTCAACGCTGCGACCCTGATACAATCATGAAATCGATCGACGAGGCAGCCAAAAGACGAGACGCGGCAGCCAAGAACATAGTCAGGATAACAAGCATGATTCAAGTCCTTTCTCAAGCGATCGAAGAGGGCAGTGACTTGGTGCCCTTTGAGATGCATCAAGCGCTTGAAGCCTGCAAGGCCAACCGCGACAAGTTTGACAGCGAAAGACTAGAAGCTCGTGGGTTTATAAAAGGGCGTGCGAAAGACTTCAGCGCTGCCAGAGCTGAGCACGCCAACACTGTCAAGGATCTAGAACGACTTCGCCTCCAAGCCGGGCGTCAGCAGCAAATTCTGGAAGAACACGAGGACAAAAGAGAGAGGCAGCTGCTACGAACCAATCTCAAAGACATCCACACCTCTGTAAGGGTTTGCATGACCAAGGAGCAAGTGATTGAGTTGCGCAAGTTTACTGATGGGGTGTTCGCGTAACTTCGAGATGGCACAGATGCTTCATAGAGTAGCGCCGGATGTTGCTTGATTGCTCTTTTTGATCAAAGTAATGTATGGGCATTTCTCTTTCAGCAACACATCATATCACCATTTCGATTTGCGCAGTTTACTGGCTAGACCAACTCAGGTAGATATAGACGACTCAGTCAGACAAATCAGTCAGACAGTTTCTCAAGTCTTGTCCAGTACTATAGCCTATAAAAATTCTCCTCCGCCTGGTTCTTCCTAATCCGTTTTATGTGACTCTTGAAACTGTGTCCGCCTAATTTTGCAAAGCTCCAATCACGTTTATTCTTGCGCCAGGTACACGCTTCGAAACGGTTGGGTTGTCGCATGGCTCTCGTGAACCCGAGGTCCGAAGTTGTGGCTAGTATGACGGTTGCTGGCTTGAGAAGAAAAAGCTCAAAATGCATCCCCAAATTCAAATCAAACAATGCGAAACTCGCAAAACTCAGCATTGTTCTCGATGGCCTTGGCAACAGCTTCCCCATCCATAATACCATGAACATAGCTATCTCATACTCAGTACCTACGAACATTAGGGAACAGGAATGTGATACGTACCATTCTCCTATATAACACCACATCTCATTCGCGCTCTTCCTAAGAGCATATGCAACACAACCACCTAAAAGAACACAGATAGCGTCACCAGACTGCAAATCAGGCGGCCCTAGGCCGATATAGCCAGTTTTTGTTACGAAGAATCGTCGGTTGAACTGCTCAATAAGCCGAAGTTGCCGATATTCAGGCCGAAAACAAGCGTCCCATGTAGCCAACAGGGCCCCAAGTCCTTCAGAAGTATCCAATTGTGGTAGGAGTTGTAGGTCATTCGCGTCGAGTCGTTTGGGTCCTGTGGTCTTTGCGGGTGCTGGATGCTGGCCTTGCTTTAGATCCACAAGTACTGTTCTCCAGAAGGCGAGAGTTTGGGACTCTCCCGTGAGATATGTATCGCTTTGTGGTATGATAGATCGCCACTGGCTTAGTACTGTCCGCATCGAGGTACCCCATCCTGTAAAGGCCACGTCGCTAGTGTCTGGGTAGTGAGGGCCGGGGGCTTGAACACCGACTGTTTGAACAACATCGACATGCAGTCCCTTCAAGACCAGGATAGTGTCATCTTCTTCTGACTTGATGGTCGGTTTCACTGCGGGAAGAAGTGAAGCATTGAATATAAGACGCCTTATGAGTACCTTTGACAGAGAGGTGATGTAGTTAGCGTCTGTGGATGAGTGAAGTGCAAAGTCAGGAACCCAAGAACTCAAGTTCTTATTTCTGAACTCTTTCGACTCGGATATCAGACCAAGGCAGGCCAGATCTCCTTCTTCCACAAGAGCAGCTCTCATCGCCACTCTGTATACTTTCTCAACAGGCCACGAATACTCGGGTCGGAGGTCGTGACGGCGTCCAACTAGCCCCAGAAGCCCAATTATCTTGTCTCTGGGGTCAGATGCTGCTCTGTTCCAACTTGTATATAAGGCGAGAGGTAGATCAATTAGCTTGTGGTTGACCATGCGTTTTCGAAGGTCTTCGACTCGTCGGACCACGCTCAGGGTGACATTTGGAGGTATTTGTTCGCCTTTCCAGATGTTGTGGTTGACAAGAAAGTAGAGAAAGTAAGACAGGTATAGTAAGTACTCAAAGGGGAATTTTCTAGGACCACACCAGCAAAAGACATTAGGACACAGGACGCTTTCCTGCAAGGTCCATATTCTCCTCCACCAGGAGTTTGCTAGTAATCCCACAGCGTGATTCAGGTCTGCCGCTACGCGGGGGTCATCGAGTAGTGATAGCACAGGCGCGTAAAAGTCGTGATAGGACGTGATGTTCTCAGGGTAAATAGTGGTAGCCCGCCTGTCTTTTGCTGAGAATTCATCTGAACCAGGGCGTCGTAGTCGATTCGGTGAAGTTGAATAGACCAATGCATAGAAGCGCTCAAGAAAGTCAACGCCTGCATCGGAGCTGTTTGTTGCACTACCAAGCCACACATCGACAGCCTCGGCATTAGAATAGATCGTGTTCATCTGCCAGACTTGGTGGTTTCTCTCCTCCTCGTTCCGTTGATCGATGCAGATAGCGTCGACCCAGATAATCCGCGGAGCATCGGACTGTCTGAGAGCTTTCAGAGCCGCATGCAAGTTAGGTCGCAAGGCGAATAGGTTGCCATTCACTAGCATGGTCTCTGTAGCTTCCCCATCTCCCCATGTATACGATATTGCCTCATATTGAGGACAGTCAGATATATCGTAGTGCTGTAGCTTGCATGAAACGACGGATGAGTCATCTTGGGATGCTTCAAGTATCAATAGTCGGAACCATCCTCGAGAGGGAATCTTTGAGTAGGAAAAAGGTTGTGCCATCATCTACACTGTCGTGATGGGGCAATTCGAAACTGTAGGGCGTGAAGAGTAAGCGATAAAAAGTCGCGCATGCAGTGGGAATTACTCCGCTTTGATATCTCAGAATTTGCTGCACGTAACAAACAACGCCTTGTAGCCAACAATTTATGGGCACAAACTGATAATGTTACAAGTCGCGATGTCAATGAGGCTTTTGGAAGAATATTGCTTCTCTGTTGATGGTTTCCAGCTAGGACTTGACCTCGTGATTATGCCAATGCCAGCTGAAAGAGGCACGCACCAACCAGCCAACCACATAATGACAACTTGCAGTTGACTGCATAAGATGTCAAGAATTTTATCTGCAATAGAGCAAAGACATGTTCTGCTGGCAAAGAGAGGAGCTCCCTTGAGTTGGTGCATCTCATATTCACATTTGCGGCACCATAGACTTATCAAGGCATAGGCATTGGGATAAGCTTGGAGGATAACTAAGTGGCGCCTACTAACGTGAGCTATGCTACATTCCATTTTTCTCAGAATCGAGTCTACTGCAAGCCCTCTTTTGCTGACTGTGGCCTAGCTGCTGTAAGATTATTCGACTCGTGGCATGGTCACAGCACTACTGGAGTAGTGGAGCGGGATCTATCGATGCCCTAGGCACAATTACCTTGATCTGCATCTAGATAAATCCTCCACATGGCCATCTCGATTAAGTCGGGTTCCTTTGTTTTTGGGACTGTCAGCAATATTATATGTTGAAGCCAGTGACCTAAGCGGTTAATCCTTAATGAAAACTCTTCTAGACTGTCGTTGCACGTCCACCAACCACACTAGGAAGATTCAACGCAGGCTAAAGATGTTTGACTCTTCACACCATGACTCGAACATGGACGGCAGATGCGGGTACAGTCAGCCAGTACAGATATCGCCCCGGTTGGCCAATCTGTATTACTAAACAGGTCTAGCCCACCGCACCAGCATAATCCATCCTTTCCTAGTTCTATCTCGATCCGCCGTGCAGCTCTTTTGATTTGATCACTTCCGAAGATCGATACGTACACTGAATCATAATCGACCTATAAAAAACATGCCGGACACACTATTGTCGCCTCCCGGAACCATGAAACAGGTATTAAATGTAACTTTCCGATCTGCTCCCTAGAGGCTTGGCAAGGGGTTTTGGCCCGTTTAATAGAAAGCGAGTTGCTCATTTGGACAAGGCCTGTTGAACGTGTTCGTCGATCTTGGCCCTGTTTCTTTTTCATTCTTTATTACCGGATTCATGGCTGGCTTTCTTATCCCCGAGCATTATGTCGAGGTGAAACCTAGTTACAATGACCAACAGGTCGCCAGCATTATTTGGGGATTTACTCTTGCGGTAGGACTCTTTTCGGGACAAAAAGCGGGAAAGCAGACATGGGCACAATGGAAACGATCGCGGCGGGCTAAGCCATATGTGCTGATGATTTGGGCGGAATGGGTTGCGTCTATGATAATCGGAGTTTTGGCTTGGTGTTTTATTCGTGGCATTATCCGTCCAAGGTTCGTTGACAGGAATCACTTTCGAATTTGAAGGTAGATTGCTAACTGCGGCTGCACAGCTTCTGGATATTCTTTGTTCTCCGTACGACGAACCTCGACCGATGACTTTACGAATAGCCCTAGCTAACATCACGAACAGTTTCCCTTTGGGTTGTGCAGATCCACTGCATTTGCGCCATCCTCATCAATCGGATCTCGCTCCTTATGGTCAACAGACGGACTGCCACAAAGATACGATGGGTCGTAGCAATCCTCCTTGGCCTCATCAACATTAGCGTCTTTATTATCTGGATTCCCGCACAGCTACAGACTTCCCAACGATGGCAAGACATCAATCACATTTGGGATCGTATTGAGAAGGGCATATTCTGTATTATCGACGCCGCTCTCCACATCTACTTCATCTACCTTATCCGCGTCAAGTTGATCTCGAATGGCCTTGACAAGTACAAGCCGCTATTACGATTCAACTTGGCCATGGTGGCTGTTTCAATGAGCTTGGATGTCATCCTCATTGGTAGTATGTCCATCGGCAATGGCTTTATGTGAGTTACACCAACGGACACGTCACACCTCGGGTCTAACAGCTGCAGCTACGTACAATTCCACCCCCTCATCTACATGATCAAGCTACACATCGAAATGAACATTTCGGCACTTATTGTTCAGGTTGTCCGCGCGACCGGAGATCACAGCTCTTACCCAGACGGCTTCGACGAAGAGACAGACATACGGTCCAAGATCAAGGGCAGCAGCGGCAAGAAGCGGGCATCCAACCACGGCAGCAGCACTTTGGGAGGGATTTTCTCAACGACAGGGAAAAGCCTCGAGGTTCGCGTTGACGCTGGTGCACAAGATGGGCAGGAAACGAACAACACATCTAGGGGTATCACCAAGACTACACAAATGCGTGTAACCATTATGACCAAGCATGACGAGGACGATGCCAGTTCACAGTGTTCAACGCAGCAGCTAAAAGGAGGCAATGACCCATATGTCTGAGCTGATAGGGCTGATGGTGAACCAAGGTCCCGCAAGACAGGGGGAGTTAGCTTGCCGAGCTGAGCGCCAGATAACGTGGATCGGAAATTAATGTCAAGAAATGAATCCTATATAAACCGCCTCTACACGTAGCATAGAAGCGATACCTGGCGTTTCGTACTTTAGAAATCTAATCGATAATGACTTGAAGGCCGAGGCGCAAGTTGAAGGCGGAGCTAGCAGTTGGCCAAGACCGAAGCTAGAGATTTTTGGCCGAGATGATCTACGTGCGGGGACGTTCGGGCTACACTAACCCGGTCCGCTTCACGGGGCATCTCCGGTGAATGAATGACTGTTACTTGCTGTTGAGTCTGGATCGACCTTCGCAAAGCCTCGGCTGAAGATAAAGACAAGCAAGGTCTGGTGATGTCTTGGCCAACGGCTGAGCAGAGCTTTGCGCATCTAGATCAACGGATCTACAGCCGAGGTGCACAGTCAGTGGATCAATAAGTTTCAGTTGTTTGCTCTATTCTCGCCGCGGCCGGGTATGCGGGGGTGCTTCCGCAGGCCAGACTGTCTAGAGTTAGAGCAGAGACGTTACGGGAACCCAATTGACCAACAGCTTGTGAACAAGAGTATGGTGTATGCTTTTCTCTATATATTTCCTAGTTGGTGCTACTGCACTCCGACCATGTTCGGCTTTGGGCTCTGCTGAGCCTCCGAGGGACCCTGTCGCCTGTATGGAACAGGTCGTATGGATTGAGGAGGGGTTAGGGTTGTGAGGTTACATAGGCAATCAAGGGTCCAAAAAGGTGCGGGGATAGTCAAGGAACCAGGAATGGACTCGCGCATGGCCAAGTTGCGAGGTGTCTCATGTGGTACAGAAACATTGTTAGTCAGAGTTATAAATATGACCCCATCACTGAGGAATAGCCGGTTGTTGAGGGTCAATCGCGATTTTCTGCATACCAGTGATATCACACATCCTCTCCTCTTGTTCCCGGAACGATAGCCAATATCGATCATGGGTTTATACACCAAGCTTGCCAGCGACATCAATGAGGTGGACGTGATCATCGCTGGAGGTACACTTTTATCCCCTATCACAAAAGCCACCGATGCTAACTTATCGTCCTCGTAGGTGGCACGGCTGCATGTGTCATTGCTGGTCGTCTAGCCGAGGCTGACCCCAATCTATCCATTCTTCTCATAGAACAAGGCCAGGACAATCGTGGCGTTCAAAACATTGAGAACCCCGTCTTTTTCTTAGATCATCTGCTGCCCACTTCCACTACCACATTGTTCTACAAGGGCAACAAGGCAGAGCAGTTGGCTGGCCGCGAGCCAATTGTTCCCTCCGGTGGAACTCTTGGCGGTGGCTCGTCGATCAACTTCATGATGTACACTCGTGCCCAACGATCGGATTTTGATTCTTGGAAGACGCCTGGGTGGTCTGCCGATGAGGTTTATCCGTTCCTGAAAAAGGTATTATACTCGATACTGGTTTCGAAAGCTGTTTTTATACTGACTGTGTCATAGCTTGAGACATACCATGGCCGAGGTGACCCAGCACATCACGGTTTTGATGGGCCAGTTCAGATCTCTGACGGTACATCCCGCGCCACAAATACAGAAAGCGATTTTATAAAGGCTGCCTCTGGAGTTGGTTGGCCTGAGGTCAATGATCTGCAGAACTTGAGTGTAAACAACGGGTTTCAACGTTGGCTAAAATACGTTTCTAAGGATGGCAAACGGCAAGATACTGCTACCGCGTATCTCCACGACAAAATCGATAATACGCATTATCCAAATCTGCACGTTCTTACCGAGTCCAAGGTCGTTCGTGTTCTGCTTGACGATGAGAAGCGAGCTGTTGGCGTCGAATACACTCCTAACCCGGCCTTTCAAGCGCATATTGGCCCTACTAAACATCCCAAGTTGACTATAAAGGCCCGAAAGCTGGTTGTGGTGTCGTGTGGTGCCTTGGGCACACCAAGTGTGCTAGAGAGGTCAGGCCTTGGTGATCCCAAGATTCTTGAGAAAGCTGGCGTTGATGTCAAGGTCGACTTGCCTGGTGTAGGCCACGACTACCAGGACCATCACCTCCTTCTCTACCCTTACAAGACGAACCTCCAGCCGCACGAGACTATCGATAGAGTTCTTAGAAACCCTCATAAACGCCAAGAGCTAATTGACTCGAAAGATTCGGTTCTGGGCTGGAACGGTATTGATCTTTCATCCAAGCTTCGGCCTACAGACGCCGATATTGCTACTCTTGGTCCAGACTTTCAGAATGCATGGGACAGGGATTTTAAAAACGCTCCTAACCGTCCTCTTATGCTCATGGGACTTGTTTCTTGGTACGTCTTAACATCGAACTTCCAAACAGAAATTACTAACCAGGATCTAGTTTCCTGGGTGATCCGTCGGCAGTCCCTGAAGAGCAATATGTCACGGTCGGTAACTACACTGCTTATCCATACTCGCGCGGCCACATTCACATCACTGGCCCGGAGCTTGACGACCCGTTAGACTTTGATGTGGGATTCCTCAACGACAAGCATGGCATTGATTTAAAGAAGCAACTATGGGCTTACAAAAAATCTCGCGAAATTATGCGACGGACACAAATGTACCGTGGTGAAATCGCCGCCGGCCATCCAACGTGGCCCGAGGGTTCAAAGGCTGCTTCAGTAAACACTACCGATGCCACCAGCAACGTGAAAGATATCGAGTACTCTGCAAAGGACGACAAGGCAATTGAGCAATGGATCCGAAAGAACGTTGAGACTACATGGCATTCTATTGCGACATGTAAGATGGCGCCTCGTGAGGAGAAGGGTGTGGTGGATGAGCGTTTGAACGTTTGGGGTACCAAGGGGCTCAAGTTGGCTGACCTGAGTATTCCTCCGGAGAATGTTGGCGGAAACACGAATAACACTGCTATCATGATTGGAGAGAAGGCGGCGGATATTATCCTCAAGGACCTGGGCTTCGGACAGTCAAAGTTGTAACGAGGTTTCTCGACTAGACAGAGTAGGGGCAGTATAGGTTTGTAAGAGTTTTACATCACTACACCATTTGTACTCTATCGATAGCCTCTATTATATCTTGACATGAGTTACCATGAAAGCAGCAATTCCCTTTCGCCATTTCTATAGTCATATCCCCCCGTTGCATATCTCTTTCGACTGCCACAAGTCACGGCCATCGTCCCACGAGTCTTTGAATGAGATTATTTAAATCCAAGCTGCTGGCCTAAAGTGTCATAAATAAGAGTAGAACCTTGTACAAGTACACTGTGGAGAATCCAAGTTCAGGCATAAGGCACCACCTAGGCACGACGAGCTCTCTTCTATCTACAGCAATGAACGAACGAACAACGTACTGCACTTCTATCCGCGATCTAGAGTTTCCAGATTGTAGATACATCTTCTAGAGGTTTGAACGAACAAATCGCCTACTGTTGTATGCATATCCCATGGTAGAGGAACCACTTCTCGCATTGCGTCGGATAAACTACAGTATTAGGACTTGTGGCTGTCTTGACGTATGTATCGTTACTTTTTTTCATTCGGATCTGTAGGAAAGAAAGAAGTGCCTCTACAATGCGAACCATTTGTACTAGTAGCAAAATCATACTCGTTCTGCGCGACCGTACATAGTTTCCATACCCATATCCCGTGCAGATTATGATGGATGCTTCGAGCCTTTGAGTAGTAGGTATACAGTTGCTTCTGGGCTCGCAGTGGGAGAAAGGAACCACGTGACACGGAGTCCTGGGTCTAGCCTAATAAAGATGCGTGATATATCATGCTGCCAGCTGCACCACTACCAGCACATGGACATCTCCATGGCACCATATTTCTTATCTATCAGATTGTACTTCTATAGAACTTTGGACTTCAACATGTCTTTTATCGACTCCTCAGCTGCTCCTTTAAGATCCTTATGCGCCTTATGCGCCTTATGCGGAGTACCCTTCCAGACTGGTGATGGACTTTTCTCTCAGTAAAATCTACTTGAGTTAAAAGATATTTTACGCTATATTATTAGCCGAGCGCTACAGGTCGGGGACCCCTGTAGCCCTACAAGTCTTACGCATCCTAAGGAGATAAAGCATCGGATTTTATAGACTAATTCCTTTCCCGATAGTTAAATTTAAGGAACAGAGACCCCTGTATATCAACTACCTCGGAAATTGCCGTTTCTTTTGATAAAGTTCTTATATCTCTAGCTTTTACTTTTAATGCGGGAATCCACTTCTAGTAGCTACTTCAAAACCAATCCCAGCAAAAGACCCTGGCCCTGGTCGACGGTCACCTTAACTTGCAGTCCTAGCTGGGTCTCAACAGTTTGGCAAAGGCTCTCGGTGTTAAGGTCACGCTTCTGGACCGGGAGAGCCACATGATCACAGATACCTCGTTCCGGCACTTGTATGATGTGTACATTGCCGTCGACATGACTCCAGATGATGACTTTCATGTGCAAATTGCAGAGACCATGAAACCATATGAACCCGTGGATGGTATCTGCGGCATCGCTATGTATTTACTTCGTCCAGTGGCGTCTATGCTGGGCTTGTCAATCGAACTACCGGAGGCTGTCACAATGGCAAACGACAAACATGGCGGGGAACGATGCAGACTTGCAAGTTGCTCAAGTCTCCGGAGAGTTGTTGAGAGATTGAAACGTTAATGCTCCCTATCAGTCTTTCTATAGCATGCTAGGAAAGTTCCTCTCGCCCTTTAAACAACCCAATTATACACCATCTTCGCCCATGTTTAGACCAGCGGAGCGAGGCAAGGATTAAGAAGCAAGGTTCTTTTTCTCTTGATCTATTGAAGCATAATCTCGCTCGCTTGCTATAAAAAGAAGAAGTAAACTTGACGTATGAGCGGTAGTCCGAATATGGTGAGATGTAATGACAAGGTCAGCTGGGCCTTCATAGAGAGAATTTACGTCCTCACCCGGGGTTGAAGTTGAGTCCGCATTTCAGCGCTTACTATTCTCTTTTTCATTCCGCTTTAAGTTAGAAATAGGATTTTACAAGGATAACCTATCTCGTATTGGTTAACCTAAAACAGGCTAGATATAAAGAGTTACTTTTCTAAAGGTATATAATAGGAAGAGAGTTATCCAGCTTCCTATAGTTAATCGACTAGGTAGGAAAAGGATAGTGTGGATATGCAGAGCTTTCTTAGTAATACCTCACGCTTCGCTAGTAAAATCAACTCTATGTTCAGTGGCTTATCGTGTCTATCCTGACGTTGCACACTTATGATATTCTTTCTAATATCTTACACATAGTCACGAAGAGTCAGTACTTAATGCTTATAAAGTTGTTCTTTAACCACACTGTGTATATTTCTAATTCTAGAGCTATGCACTTGTATGCCTAGCCTGAAAGTACAATGATAGGATGTAATATTAATACCCATTTTTAAGAAGCAGATAGCTACCACATATTGGCGTGTCCATGCAGAGTCTAAAGCATAGGTAACATCAACCCCTTCCAGCACCAAGGGTAGGAGGGCGGTATTCTCAGATCCGTTTAGTTATGGCCGATAGTAAAACCAAATGTCGTCATAGTTAATCCCTAGTTCTAGATCTAACGGGGGCAGGAGGAGGTATTATGCTTTCAACGTGGGAAGCTTAATCACTACATATAGAAGTTATCGAATGTAATTATTAGAGTTTCGCCATATCGCATTGGCCTGGCGGAATAAGCTGGAACTTCCGTTACGCTGGCTAATAGCCCACGAATCAAGAGAAAGGAGCGCGTTAGTAGCCCCAGAGAGGTAGAGTCAGACAGAGGACTACTTAGAGCAGAGGCTAACCTGCGATCTACCATATGATCCATTCATTCCATCTCTTATACACAGTCTTCAACCATCACTACCACAGCATTAGGACAACCTGCTTCTATCCAAAAAGGCACACAAGGATATATCAATGATGATGCCAAAGCTCCTCTCTCTCATCACTATTATATCTGCTCTCACTCCTGCCGTTACGGCCAGAGTTCCACGGGCTGGGTCCTCTTTGTTAGAGGAGAGACAAGGCGCGTGTCGGCGTCGGGGTCGTATGTACTTTTCCGGGACGATTTCCAGAGGAGCATAGCTAACCAAAGGATTACTTCAGAACAGTGCCCGGGTGGATATGTCCAATGCTGCCAGTCGGAATCTAGCAGATGCATTGGTAAGTCAAGGCTCTAAGCAACAGCTAGGGATGGCTACTGACATATAAGCAGAGATCCCGAGGGGTGGTCCCCCAACTTGTCAGGTCTGATGGATGGATAAAAACACCATCTCAGAAGGAGCTTTGTGGCAACGTGATAAATGGAATGTTAATACTAGGGGGTCCTGTGATTAGGCCCATTTGGACAACCTTTCATTTCAATATTACAACTACATTTTAACACCGAGACTTACTTTAGATTTAGTGTCTATTCTTAGTATCTTGATCCTCAAACGCAAAGTTTCTATTATACAAGTGATTATATTTTTAATAACTTTCTCTTTTTCAAGGGTAGACATAGGGGAAGAGCTAGTAATAACCCATCATACTCATAAATGCATACTAGAGACGCACTGCATTTCTGATAAAGGGCCAGTGAAATTATAAATCCTGAAGCGCGAAACGCGACGCGAGGAACAGCTAGTTTCTCATGGCCCTGGTATGAAGTGACGGTGAGTTGGTAGAATACGCAACGGTGTGGCTGAGGGGATCGGGGCAATGGGGAGGAGAGTGAATAATAGACTCCGATTGCTTCCATCATAACGACTGGGATTATAGTATTGTGTACTTGATTGGATAGTAAGACAGTGTATATGTGAGTCTCATGCTATGGCTAGCCGATATTGACACCCAATTGATGGCAAGATATTCTCGTCAATGTAATTACGGTTTTTTTTGCATTCGAAAACTTTGTTGCGCGGTTGACCTAACTAAGTACAGACCTGGATATCTACTTCATAATAGCAAGGAAACAAGATATCTTTGCCCTGCTGTGTCCCTCTCTTAGGATGGACCAGCTTTGGTGCAATGAGATATCCATCGTGATCTTCACGACGAGAAAGTAATTTTCCATCCAACTTTAATAATCGCTCTCCAATCACTCTCTGTAGAACCTTCTCCTCATAGACTGCAACATCATCGAAAGCATCAGTCTCCTCTTCATCAATCTCCCCCTGTTGTCTTCTATGAGTTGCAAACCGAAACGGTGTTCGCGTGGGCTTGACCTTGCGTACAAAGTCTCGCCGTCGCGTGGTATACCTTTCGGATCGTGCACTCCAAAAGTCTTTGGCCATCTCACTGAGCTCTTGGGCTCGTGCAGATGCAAAGCCATATGGGCTGACATCAACCTGTGATTTCCACATGCCGGGCTTATAGGGCTTGAAGGTCATCCCTCTGACGTGGTAACGAATCCTTATGTCTAGGATGGAGCCAGAACCAGGGAGGACGTGGTCAACAAGGCCAATGTCCCTAGCTTGGTACGCGGTCATGGGCAGCATATCCCGTAGAATCCTCTTTGCCTGCTCTGACCCACAGCGTCCGACATAAGACAAAGAGTGATACTCTGAACCGTGAAGTCCAAGAGCTCGATATGCAGGGTTGAGTACAGACTCGGACCCTGATATGACCATATCACAAGCCGCTGCCAACGCCACGCCTCCAGCAGCACAGTTTCCTCTTATTGCGGCAATAGTCGTGATGCCCTTTCGAGGAAACACGTCAAGAAGCAGTTGCACTACGTCGTCTATGCGATTGATGTTGCGCCAAGACTCCCCCGAAGGATCAGTGCTTGCTTCGATGACGTTGAGTGCAATGCCATTGCTGAAGTATGACTCGCCGCCCATCAGCACAACGGCATCCAGGGCCTCATGAGATGCGACTGAATCGAGTGCTTCGATGAGACGAGAGCATTGTGCAGTACTCATGGCGCCATTGTAGAACTCGAAATAAACGAAGGCTATGCGGTGCTTGCCTGCGCTTGATGCAAAGTCGATCCAGATGTCTTGTTGGGTTGAATATGCTGCTTTTGACCAGCCGGTAATTGAACGCAGGGATCCTGGTGAGTTCAAGGTGGTTTTGTCGATGAGGCCAAGATCTAATAAGCCAGAGACAGCTGGTACTTTGGGCCAGAGCATTGAATCGACTTTGCGTTTCATTCTACGGATATGTGTAATCCAGATACCCTGGCCGTCACAAGTCGCAAAGCAAACTGCGCCATCTCTGTAGCCTACGATACTTCCCGGCTTAAGCTGGCAGTTCGAATCTCTTCCAGCTTCTATTGTGCCTCCATAGACGTAGAGACCGACACCTCCGAATAGCGTCGTGAGGCAGCCGGGTTGTGAGTCGGCTGATCGGATCTTGCGAGAGATGATTCGTGCTGATTCACAGAAAACATCGAAGTTTCGGTCTGCGGCTTTGAGAAGAGGTCGGCGATGTGTCGGACCGCCGAGGAAAGGCTTTCGTTGCGTTACAGACATGACTCTGTACATGTGCGATGGCAGCAGATGCACGGATATCCCACAGACATCAGGTGTTTGTAGTAGCGAAAGCTTTGACAAGGCTGAAGTTACGCTTGGATCAGAGTAACCGTTTGCCGCTGAAACGATGCGATTCAAGGCAGTGAGTGTGGCGCTTATGGCAGCTTGAGTGACTCGTCCACGATAAAGAGTCGACTTTGTGGTTCCAGGCGCATCAATGTCGATCTTGAACTGTTCAAAAGCCCATACTGGACCAGCGTCCATTTCAGCCACGGCCTGAAGCACCGTGACACCCCAGTGAGACCGCCCCGTCTGGCTCCAATCTTGTGAATCGAGTAGCTTGTCAGATTCTGGGACAGTGCCATCGTCACCCATGAGAACCCAGTCGAGTGCGCTGGGGCCAGCATCACCGGGTGGCCCAGGATGGATGATGAGGGTCAGATATTGGGTGAAGATTCGGCTTGGAACTCGGGAGGTTAAGAATGGGCAGATGATGAGGTCTGGCTTCGCGAGAGTCGCGGCCTCAATCATAGCAGCGTCTGATAAAGCATACTCAACGGTGACCGAGTGTGTTTGACTCAAAGTCAAATAGAGCTGTTGAGAAAGTGAATTGTGGGCGGTGCAAAGAAAAAGAATCTTCATAGACGGCGTGCCTGACGGTCGTGTTTCAGGCATTGTTCGCGACGCCTCAGCGGGGGAGAGCTGTTGTGAACCCATCATGCATAGACGGAAGTTTAGGGCTTTGGACTGCACGAGGGTTCGTGCTGGAGATGTCGCAGGGTTTAAGTAACCACCTCTAGTAGTCAATGCCCATCACAGCAAATGAAGGTTACAACATGGTGATTAATGGATGAGTCGAGAGGCTTATGGTGGCTTCACGGCATCATGACACAACACGTTTTATCACCGCGAGCTGAAAGCAGCGCTGTGTGTGACACTCAAAAGTTTGATGTGATTAAGAGGCATACTCATTGGCTTACCAAGGCCGTAGCACAAGCTGCACTGACACTTGTCAAGTTATCCACGCCTTGACCGTTTTCGGTGGCTGTCGCGCTATTGAAAGTCATCTAACTGTTCCAAGGCAGCTGTTAAATGAAGGAGAACACGGACACAACCTTCAGTGGTCAAAGCGGCTGGGAATCAGAGTTTTGGTCATCAAACCCTATCGTAGATCAATGCGCCTTTTTCGTGGATGTGACGCGGTTGTCGCATTAGCTGAAGTTGTCGATCACGTTTACCCCTCCTCGGGGTGTAAGAATACTTGGCCGGTCTTAACAGTGAATTCGTATGAGGTGACCGGCCAAGTTTTCCTACACCCCCTAGCCCCTGCATAATGTCTGTTGATCACTGGTGTTGCTCCTTTGAGTGAGGATGGCGTTTGACTCTCCCGTATTGTAAACATGATCGACGAATTGGTATCAATTTGAACGATTTGAAAGGGCGAGACTTGTTTTTGTGAGCTGATGTGAATTGGAATCAGCAGCCTCTTTCAGCCTCTCAATATACAACCTTTTATTGCGCAACATCTATGCTTTTGGAGTTGGCCAATTCACATGGCTTCTTTTGTACTCTGACAACCAATTTTATCCAAGAAACTTAGCAAGCGACCGTTTGGAGTATACATGAGAACGTCAGTCATAGCCCGAGCCAAGAACTAACAGAAACATGGACAACAACAGCCAAGAAGGCTAGTAAGAGATGCCGACACGCCTCTAGCTCTTTTCTTTCTCTTTGGCCTGGCCTGGCCTGGCCATAGCTTTTGGCTTTCCCCGCCTTTTCTATCAATTGCCGGGACGATCTGAAGCTTATAATACTGAAATGGATATTTAGAGCATATCGTGTTGAGTCTGTGATGCTTCTGACTAAGAAGTATGTTGAGATAATGTTACCATACATTACTACTCTGGAATTCACTCTTTGCCATGGAGACAGATCATTGTTGGCAGTCAATAGGCCCGCAAATGCCTAGGGTCAAGAACCTTGAAGAAGCTTGTACAAAACTGGGCGGAATTATCAAAATCCGATGAGATCATCATTCCTAAGATAATTGCTTTTTATTAGCCAACCCCTTAAAAGACAACGCGTCAACCCCGTTTTCATTTCTTCCTTTGTCAATCTGTTCCAAGTTAGCCTCCAAAATGATTCCATCGTCACTCTAGAGCATCTACCAACAGTACAAAGCCGACACAGACTCTGTAGCTACATGGCTTGCCACGACAGCCAAGGCTCGCGGCTATGTCGCTGAATCCTCAACCCCAGCTGCCATTAGCAAGGCCGTGGCCAATAACGTGCCCTCGTGGAAGCTCAAGGGCAAGGCTAAGAAGCTAGCAAGAGCTGCAGAGCGGGCTCAACAAGGTCAATCTAAACCCGGCAGCTCAAAGAATGCAGGCAAACATTCATCAGGATCAGAGACTTTGAACCAATGGCAAGTCATATTGCCAATCTCGATACTATCGAGGTTCCTCATCGATTGGCCTTGGCTCTCGAGCGCGTTATCTGGGGTATATGGATAAATCATCATATCAACTCAACGCCAAAACTAACATCGTTGCTTAGTGCGCAAATCATTTTCTCATCGGCTTGCAAACAGCGGGGCCCGCACCGATCACCGCTCGGACTCTCAGCATTCCTACTTTGTAGGGGTCCTTGAAAAAGCTCGCGACTATCTCAAGCCCTTCATGGGGGCTGGTCTCTCCAAGCCAGATTCCTCTGATAAGACCGACAAGGATGACAAGAAGCCTGACCATGTGTTCAAGAACATGTTTGATGTTCTTAACGTTTACACTCCTTCCGAGTCATTCCTAAACGCCCCAGACATTGAGGTTCCGAAATCTGCATCCGCAGAGCAATACACCCTTGAGGAAACTGACACTTGGGAAGATGCAATCTTTGCCTTCTTCTCTCCCTTGGATGGCTATGACACTCTCAGACAAGAGATCCAATCGCTCTGGACCAAGTACAAGGCTGAAAAGCTTGATCTAGCTGCTGTCTCTGTTGCCACCAATCTGGCTTTTGAACTCGCTCACAACATGGAGGATGAGGTCGGCAGATTGCTCGATAAGCATGGAGGCGCGATCCTGATTGCGAATTCTCTCCTTTTGGAGCTCTCCCGGAAATCTGACATTAACCTCCAGGCCAACAAGCGATGAGGTGATGTTTACAACGTTGAAGCATATGACCTTGCAAAGCCCCTTCAGATCAACACCATGAGCCTGATATATAGTTACGTTATGGGTTCTAGGGACATCGAGATCATCCAAAACTACAATGGGAAGTTTGGTTGGTATGATGAGAAGCTCGGCCCCAAGGGCAAGTGGAAGCGCGAGAAGTGGGATCATGATATGAAGGTTATCATGGAAATGATGCCTAATTTTCATTTTCTTTCCTCCGAAGCTGGAAGGGGAGCCATCGAGGACGAGATTATTAGTAGTGCAGGTGCTCTTTTTGAGAAGCCCAAGGCCAATGTTCCTCTTTGGCTGGGTTGGGCTATGCATATCTATCTTGATATCTTGCAGGATGCTGGACCAAACTGCGGCCATGGCTACGAAGAGATGCAGCAGCAGAGTCTCAAGATACTAAAGGCACTGTCTGACATTCCTGACAACCCTCTTCGCGATAAGGTCTTTGAGGCGGCAATCAGATGGAACAAGGATCCCATGTGGATAACTCGCGAAGAATCAACCACGGAATCTTGTCAGGCAGGAACGCACCCAAGTTCAAGTTCCTTCGCCGAAACCCCCTTCACTGCGGTCTCCTCATCCACCACATGCGTGCCACCTTGCATATCTCGGGTGTGAGATACGCAGCGCCCAGTGGTGGGCTCATGTGCACTACACAACTCTACCACGCCCTTCGACAAGAGGGGAGACTCTCTTATGAGCTTGTATGGGAGGACTTGGAAACATTCTGGAAATTTCAGGGAAATCCCTGCTTCTATATTGGTGACCCGCTTAAGAACCGTGAAGGCTACTTCAGAAACTACTGTCTCTGCCTCAGTCTCTCAGCTAGTAACTGGGCGCCCAACAGACGACAGGGAGCCCCCGCCGTAAATAAGGGAAATGCAAGGAACATGAAGTTCGACGGCTGGTTCTCTCTGAAGATTGACGAACGTCTTCCTGCTGCTGCAGAGCGTCCTGCTTGGTCTACTGATGAGGTTAACGAGCTGCTGACTGGGGGTCGTAAGCGAGACACCTGGGATAGAAAGGGACATGTTCAAGCTGACAGGAAAGCCAAGGGCAAGGAGAATGAGGTGAGTTTGTTCGATCAGAAAAACGACGTCTTTACTGACTTGACACCAGGTTGATCCGGTCCCTGTAACGGCAGCTGGTCTCGTGTACCAGACTGCTGCGGAAGTGAACGTTAAAGTCCCCAAAATTTCCTTCAACTACTTCAACCTCCACAACGAGGCTTGGTCACTTCTCACAAAACTCAAAGAGGCCTTCACTGAGGCCATAGGTCCCGAGTTTCTCAAATTCGTACCATCCGAGAACGAGCTGCCTTTCGTCGTCGGCTACGTCTTTTCTACTGCCTCAGGCCATGCGGGCGACGTTCAAAAGACACAGCAATCTACTGATCTCTGCATTGATACCGCAGCAAATGTTTTGGTTGATTACCTGGAGAGTGGCATTGGACGAGTTATCAAGGAGGCAAGCGAAAGGACCGTTGACCCTGATGAGATCCTTGGCCTGAGGATTTCCAACCATAACCAGTGGGAGACAGAGCGCAGGATGGCAGATGCAGTGCGGCGCACTTCCCGCCGGAGTGGTAGACGGAATGCGGATCCGATGGATGAGCTTATGAGGTTATTGGGGGGAGATGTAAACTATGGTTGCTTTACGAAAGCAGGCGAATAGGTATCTTAGCGTAGAGGTATCCATACATTAGAGATCCTGACTCGATTTAACGATCTATGCAATTCCGAGAGTAGATTATCCTGAATCAAGAAACCGCCGAGACGTGTGACGTCATGTTAAGTATTAGCCTTAAATACCTGTCAGCCTGCAGCTTTGACCGTGAATTCATTATCCTGCAAATCTCCAACTATGTCTCAACCAAAGAAGTTTGATCGCGATACCATCCTGACAAATGTGTCGCTGCCAACGGTTTACAACGAACTAGTTGACTTGGCGAAGGACTTTGCGGTATTGGGTGAGATAGAAACCGCCAAGACGTTGATATCACTTCTCCTTCGTGATACTACTTCAGATTGGCAACGCGACCAAGTCAAAGATCTCCAAGCTTTCTTTGAGGACGCTGATAAACGACCAGAGGAAATCTCCGAGAGCGAAAGAAAGAGAGGAATTTCGGATGACAAGGATGATGAGTCACAACTGCAGCAATGGCTGGAGCGCGCACGAGATGATGATCCGAATCTCGTCCCTGAAACACAAGCCTCGGCGCTCGCTGATGCTCTAGCCATGGCCGTTAAGCTAGCATCGAGGCAAACACCCAACGTTCAAGAAATTGAGAAGGATGCAAGAGTCCAGGAAGCCCTTGGCCATGCTTCCAATAGACTGCATATATACCGGGCCATTGACCGCCTCGTCGAACGTCAAGAGGTCTATCGTCTTCTCTCTACTGGAGCATTGGCTCGGAAAATCCCCATCGACAAGAATAAGATCGAGGCGCTGGGTAAAGAAGTGATCGCGACATTTACCGACCGTTTCACCAAAGGACGACAAGCACATGAGAGCGAAAAGTGGTCTATGAAAGAAATTCTCCTTCAGTTAGAACGCAACACGAAAACGAATGCCGCAGAAGAATACGAGGAAGCAGGTCAGCCAGTTCCCGACACTCTTTTTGTCTCACCGCCTGCAACCGAAGAACAAATCCTGGATCTCGAGAAAAGACTTGACACTACACTGCCAGACGACTATAAAGAGTTCTTCAGAATTAGCAATGGGTTTGGTGGGACATGGAACGGTTATTATTGCGATCCTGGACTTCACAAAGTCGACGACGTTTCTTGGGTTGAGCCAGATCTAGAAGTTCCCTTTCTAGACCTACATGAGCCCATCTCTGGAGCTCAAGATCTTGAACTCCCCAACGGTCGCCAATGGCCGAGCTCTGGACCGCCGCTTGAAATTGGATCCGAGGATGTTTTGACTGTTTTTCTCATCCCACCCAAGCAGACAAAGAGGGTACTTGAGGCGTACAAAGAAGCTATGAATGGATCGGATACTTCGGATGATGCGAAGAAACAAACTCTCAAGATTATTGAGGCGAGATATGGTAGCTACGAGGAGATGCATAAGCTTGGGTGGTTTGCGGTGGAGCAGCATGATGACCAGTCGTATCCCTGTGGTACCTTTCGGCAGTTGTTGGAGGAGAGGCTTCGTAAGTCGGTGAAGGGGCCTGACGGGGATCAGCCTGACAAGGAAGCGGGAAGCATTGCGTATAGTTGTCTTGCCGACGAGTCTTAATTTGGTATACAGTAAGCCATTTGAGGACCTGCAGTTTCCCCCAACAAAAGACAGAGATCTGTTACCCGGGAAAAGCTTGAGCAATGTGATGGTATTTACTGACTTCATCAACTACTTCGAGATCTACATGTTCCTATTGATGATATGTGCATTTTATAGTCCATTAACATACTAATATTATCTAGGTATCTAAACTGTTTTTTGTTTTGCCAATATTCCAAACTCCTGTTAGCCATCCTTGTTCCCATCAACCAAGTTCAATTTTGTACCGTCCTAAACCTTTTGAGTAACCGTTACCAAACTCATCAATCCCTGCCCGCTTTTTCAATCATATAAACATTGCTCATCTTTATTTCGATACTACATGACAATGCATGGACCCGACGACTCTGGCGACGAACTTCTCGACTGGTGCTGACTCTTTGCATGCCCTCTCGAATGCCCGTGCTTGGACAGCTGGTCATGACCCTTTTTCGAGGACCTTTGATCATGGCTTTTGGTCGATGAACGCTGTGTCCGCTGGTCGTGTGGCTTTGTCGGAGGTTTGCTGGCGTAAGGAACTCTGAGCCAGAAGCGAAGCTCATCCTCAATACCAGTCAAGATGGTGGAGAGCTTCTGTTGAAATGGTGCGAATGAGAAAGATCGCCCGTTGGTTATCTTGGACGCATTCGCCTTTTGTAAAGGATCTAACAATCGACCACGGATCTCGTCGCGATAAAGCGGCAAGTTCTTCGCTATTGATCATGTTAGACGAGTCAAGTTTCAATAGTCAGGATGGACTTACGTGTAGGGTCAGTGTACTTGCTCTGCCCCTTGGCCGAGTTGAACAAAGCGGTCAAAGTATTTGTGCCCTTGACTGCTGTCTCGCACAGTTTTCTTTGGTCGTTTTTCAACTTTGTCCGGTCTTTGTGTTGCTTGGGCAGCTTGATATCTTCAATGGCATCGACGAGGTCGGCGAGATAGTTGATGATAGAGATCAAGACTGCTCTCCCCATGAGATCGTAGTATCCACTGGCAGCATTGGGTCTACGGGGAATGCGCTGAGAATAGCGTGGGAAGTTGATGCGGTCGCTCGTTCGGTCTTTCATTGTGGGTAATCATGTAGTTGAAAATTAGGTATTGTGGTGATGTGGGTGATTTGTCTGTTTTGCATGTTGAGAACGTGCTGAGTGGTTGATTTTATATGGTCTAAGAATGGCGAGACGTGGTAACATTTATACACGGACGGCATTCCTCGATATGGTGGTTTATACATGAAGAAGGCATAACGCAGGGGTATCAATTCAAGAGACATCATTTTTCAACACGTCTTAGTTACAGACGATGTGGAGTTTACAACGCGTACAATGGGTCCTTTGAGTCAATTCAGAGGTCTGCAGTCAGATCTAACTTGCTAGGCTGGGTCTTGTTGGCCTATGATCCACATGAACCAGCGAATATGGCCAACAAGAAGATCCTTACGCGGCCAACAGGCCATATCTATCGGGCCTAAGAGTAAAAGTAGGCGTTTGCAGCTGAATGCATGCCTAACAGGTGAGACAGCATGCGACCTTGGGCATGCATGTAACGTATGCATGCACCTCTTAACTACAGGACATATTCCGACTTTTTAACTGGGAATTACAGGCACCAGCAACTCAATTCCTGACCTAAAGGCTCTATTTATGCAGCTACAACTACCGAACCAACTGGATCCTTGCCGAATGCGCCCAACAGTGGAGTTGACAGCAAAGAAGGCCTCGATTTTCAAGAGCCCCAGTCTAACTCGCTGTCGATGTGTCCCTTTTGCTCCTGTCGAATCAGATCATACGTATTGGCATGAATTGCCACTATTATATGGCAACTTGGCTAGTATGAAGAAATTTGCCATGAAAACAGCGTGTTCGTGGGCCCTGTTTCAGAACACATCATGTGTCTAGCCCTATGACTCTTGCAAACTAGAGAAAATTTTGCATAAGGCATCTGAGGAGTGGACTTGTTTGGGCACGAGATCTTTACTAAACAAGGCGTGGTCTCTGCCATGCAGAAGAAGACGAAAGTGGAAGACACCAACAGAAGTGGATTATGATCCCCATGATCTTCTGCACGTTGCTGCATGGGCAAAGTCAATTGACATCCGCCCAGAGCAGGGTCTATTCAGACCTATCAAGGTAATTTATTTGTTTCAACAGAAGAAACAAAAGTGGTGGAACCGCAATAAGATCGTGAATCGACGGGTTGTGGATAGTGCACGGTCTCAGGCGAGAATCATCACGTATTCTCCTCTTCTCAGCGGGGACGCACGGCGCTTGGAGCGGTCTAAAACAAGGAGGTAAAAATAGAGTAATGCCCGATAAATTATCTCTCATAATTACTGTATCCATTCTTGTTGTTGGCTTGCGTCGTTACCTCTGCATGTTGGTGCAGGTATTCCTAGGATCCCGCGTACATCGCTGAGTTAAACCGACTATTCCTATGCACCGCCTCTGTCGGCCACGTTTTGAATGACAATCAGCCGTTGAAGCTCCAGAATAATTTTTATACGACAAATCTACTATTCGTTGCTTCAACCAAGACAGAGATGTCCTTGGCGTTAACCCATTGGTTAGCTCATCACCGGCTCAAAGCTGACAACTCACAGTTGAGCCCGGGTGAAGCATAATAAAAGATCGACACGGATAATTGAACGAAACCTATTTCCCCAGAGTTCATCAGTCCCATTTCCTTTTTGAGACTGACACCGCGTGGCCGACTCATTTACCCCAACCCGTACTCCAATGCCGATGGCATCGTTTGTCGATCATGCCCTATAACGCTCATGCCTAAACTCGAGGTAAATAGCCTGAATTGATATTCTCCGCTTCGAATGTTATTTGACTTTCTGGTCGCATAGCCTCGGTATATATCATGCTATAACTTACTTCTTCTGTTGTTTCTTGAGATGAGACGATAACCTCTGCGAAAAAACCTGGTTCATCATTGCAGTGGAAAATAGCCCACCATGTGGCTCCCGATCATTCTCTTCACCTTCTTCACCTGTGTTTTCGCTGAGAGCGGTCTTGATGGATGGCTTCGTTATGCTCCATTACCTACCCGTCATGTCTCTCGTCACGCCAAGTCACTGCCTCAAAAAATCCATGTCATTGGAGGAAGCCCTGGAAGCCCATTGAACACTGCAGTATCAGAGCTAAAGAAAGGATTCAGCAGCATATTGAATGTTGATTTAAGCTCTGGGGGCAAAGGAGCAACTTGCGACTTCTCGCAAACAATTGTCATCGGTACCTTGGATGCCTTCGACGACGCGTGCCCAGGCACTTTGCCAGCTCAGGAGCTTCAGGAAGATGGCTTCTGGCTCAGCACTACCGGCAACTCGGTCAGGATCCTTGGCCAAAACGAGCGAGGTGCTCTTTACGGAGCCTTCGAGTATCTATCCATGCTAGGCCAAGGCAACTTCACTCGGGTCGACTACACAACAAATCCCGGTGCGCCTATCAGATGGGCAAACCAGTGGGATAATCTCAACGCCAGTGGTACCCACGGCAGTATTGAACGTGGATACGGAGGACCATCCATCTTTTTCGACGGCGTTGGACATGTCAAGAAAGATCTCTCACGTGTGCCTCTTCTGGGACGTCTGTTGGCATCTATTCGCATCAACGCTATCGTTATCAACAACGTCAACGCTGATGTCCGGCTTTTCAACGATGAGAACCGAGACGGTCTTGTGGAAATAGCTGATCTCCTCCGTCCATGGGGTGTGAATGTTGGACTCTCCATCAACTTTGCGTCGCCCAACCTAACGGGAGACCTGACTACCTTCGATCCTCTCGATGAAGACGTGGTGGCTTGGTGGAAGGATCTGACAGATGGTCTTTACAAGCAGATCCCAGATCTGGCGGGATATCTTGTCAAGGCCAACTCTGAGGGTCAGCCAGGTCCTCTTACGTATAATCGTACCTTGTCTGAAGGAGCCAACATGTTTGCCAAAGTCCTTGAACCCCACGGCGGAATTGTCATGTTTCGAGCTTTTGTGTATGACCAGCTTGACTGGAATGACTGGCATGCCGATCGTGCGAACGCCGCGGTCGACTTCTTCAAAGAGCTGGACGGAACATTTGATGACAATGTTGTGGTTCAGATCAAGTATGGGCCCATCGATTTCCAGGTGCGTGAGCCTGTGTCGCCGCTTTTTGCAAACCTCCGCCAGACGAACATGGCTATCGAGCTGCAAATCACCCAGGAATACCTTGGCCAGCAATGTCATTTGGTGTATCTGCCACCATTATGGAGAACCATTCTTGACTTTGATCTCCGCATCGATCAGAAACAGTCTCACGTGCGCGATATTGTTTCGGGTCAAGTGTTCAACCGCTCCCTGGGTGGATATGCTGGAGTTACCAACGTTGGAACCGACAATACCTGGCTAGGAAGTCATCTTTCCATGTCCAACCTTTACGCATTCGGTCGCTTAGCCTGGAACCCCATCGAAGACCCTCAAGCAATTCTTGAAGACTGGACTCGCCTGACTTTCGGTCTTGATCGCAATGTTCGACAAGTTATTACAAACATGTCTATGGCATCATGGCCTGCGTACGAGAACTATAGCGGAAACCTTGGCATTCAAACCTTGACTGATATTCTATACGCACATTACGGGCCTAACCCTGCTTCACAAGATAACAATGGATGGGGTCAATGGACGAGAGCAACCCGTGATAGCATTGGAATGGACCGTACAGTTCGTAATGGAACAGGTAATGCTGGTCAATATCCTTCTGAGGTTGCCAAACAATACGAGCACACAGAAACAACGCCTGATGATCTAATGCTGTGGTTTCATCACGTCCCCTATACTTTCAAGCTTCATTCGGGCAAGTCGGTTATTCAGCACTTTTACGATGCTCACTACGAGGGTGCGAAAACAGCACAGACCTTTCCCACGCTTTGGAAGTCGTTGCGGGGAAAGGTGGACGATGAGAGATTCAAGCACGAACTATTCAGACTCAAGTATCAAGCTGGACACTCGATTGTTTGGAGAGATGCTATCAATGAATTTTACCGCAATCTTTCTAGCATTCCGGATGAGGGAGGAAGGGTACGCAACCATCCTTACAGGATTGAGGCCGAGAAGATGGATCTGAGCGGGTATCGTCCCTTCAACGTCACCCCCAAGGAGACAGCCTCCAGATATTTTGCTGTCCAGACAAATGGGACGGGCGTTGCCAGAACACGGCTCAGGTTCCCCAAGGGGAAGTACAATATTGCGGTTAATTACTACGACGTTGCTAAAGGAAAGGCCAGTTGGTCCGTCTATCTTAACAAACAGTTGATCGGGAAATGGGTGGGCAACAACGAAGATAGGCTGGGGCATTGGCCAAGTGATTTCCTGGATGGACATTCTGCTACTCGAATTACATTTGAGGGGATACAAATCCGCCCTTGGGATGAGCTCACCATTGTGGGAGAGGCAGATGGTGAGGAAAAGGCGCCACTGGATTATGTGTCTATCTTGCCGGAAGGGGTTATTGACTGAGAATTGTGTTTGTCACGTAAATAGTTAAGATGCACTCAAATATTGCAAAGACCAAACAGTAACAATACTACTAGACTGAGACTCAAGTAAATACACTAGAAATGTCCAAATACAATCAACCACATTTATCTGCCTAAAGGAACGAGGGGTTGGCGTTCTTGAGCAACTGCTCGAAGTAAGCCTGGAACCAGGTGCCTGCTTCGGGTGCTGGCCTGGAGACATGCAGTTAGCATCTAACTTGTTGAATACGAATCAACTAATCAACTTACTTGAGAGCGCCGTCAATACCACAGTGGTAGTCGTAGCGAGCAGCGCTGGTGTTGGAAGTACCATCAGACTCACCACCAGGCTTGACCCAGACAAAGGCGTCAGCCAGGGCATCACCAGTGTTGGCGGAAGGTCGTCTTCCGAAACCAGTGCCCTTTGAGTTGCACCAGTCTCCCCAGGCTTTCTGACCAGTAGGCTGCATGCCGGAGCGACCCTGATCGACGATAAAGTGCACATCGGGCCAGCCGTTCTGCTCCAGAAGAGGTGCCATGGCATGGATGTACTTTTGCTCATCGAAGACAGGGTTGCTCTCCGTGTAAACAGGCTTAGTGGTGAGGCTCCAAGCATTGTAGTTGGCGACGTTAGTGGCTAGTCCGCGGAGTGCTGCAACCTTGCCTGAGTCCTTGTAGATGCTTGCGTAGAGCTGGGCAGCAGGGGCCTGGTTCGCTGGCCAGCCTAGCCAGCCTGCGTGGCCTGCATCGAGATACATGGCAACGTTGGGAAGGTTGAGCTCCTTGACAGCGTGGATCGTGAGGGAGATGTACGCATCCTTAGCCTTTGAGCATTTGGCGACGTTAAGGTTGGTGACAAGGTTGGCCAGAGAGTCAGGCTCTGTTGTAGTTGGTCAGCCGGCGAAGGGCGATGTAAGGCGATAGACTTACCGATGACAAGAATCATGCGAATTTCAGAGTAGCTCTTGATAATTGTCTTGATGCGGCTGATGTAGTTCTTGTACTTGTTGATGCCGTCGTTGTCAAGAGAGTACTCGCCGTTAGAGGCAGCAGCAGCGCAGTCACGCTCAGGAAGGTTGTAGACGACAAACTGGCCGGCATAGTTGCCACCAGCCTTGTTAGCCTTACGAATATCGGCGAGGGTGTCCTCCATGAAGGAGATGTGATCGTAGGTGTCCCTGTCATCTATATAAGCAAGCGCACCTCCATCCTGTCAATAGTTGTTTGCACTTACATCCACTGGAATGAAGGGACATCAGCGACCTTGGCAGCAGCTGTGGCCATGGCACCACTTAGCTGAGGAATAGCCAGGTTGCTGACTTCTGAGCGGTAGTAGCTGTTCGCCCACAGGTTGACGCCGGAGTATGGGTTTCCACTGTAGGTAGCAGTTCCGCTGCCCACGGGAGGAGGGGCAGTCGTAACAGAGCCGCCATTGGTAGTAGTAGTCGCCTTGGTTGTTGTTGCGGCAGTGGTTGGGCCAGGGATTGAAGTGGTTGACGAAGGACCAGCTCCGGGTTGGCATTGGGAGTAGAAGTCGTTGATCTTGACGCAGTGGTTTCCGCTGGTACAGCAGGGTGTGCCGTTCCAGTTGATGCCGCCGCACTGAGACCTAAGTAGAATTTGAGCACAAGTCTTAGGATCTAGTTTTGATATTAGTACTCACCAGACTCCATTGGAGCATGACTGTCGCTCCTCCATGACTGGGGCGGCGAGGGCTGTAGCCGCAAAGGCGGCCAAGAAAAGCTTGTAAGCTGTCATGGCTGTTGGAGTTGATAATTGCCTCTTGATATTGGATCAATAACTGAGTCTGACTTGATAAGAAACCCAATTTTAAGTTCAGATCATGAACCTTTATATACAATTACTAGACAACAATATTATTCGCTTTAGGCATAGGAAGGCTTCGGAAACACGGGATCAGAAATGTTGGGCCAAGGTGACATCTGAGACCCGTGACAGCCTCTATCTGTCAGGCAGAGCACCCAGACAAGAGCTAAAAGCCAGATTACGGAGCATATGAAACGGAACCCGAAAATGCATCTAAACTGCCGTCATATACAGTAGAAAGTGGAAATCCTCGGAGCATCTGTTTTGAGTTTTCGCGTATAGCCTTGCTACAGTCACACTAACTAAAGCATGACCACATCCCCTGGATCACAGTTCCTGTTTGGAACATGGAACCAATTAGCTTGGGTGATAAGGTGCTAAGACGTCTAAAACCGTCTAATCATCTGATGTAACCCCGGTACTGCTCATCTCGGAGGCTGTTCTTCCTTGATGTTCCTATTCGGGAAGGACGGAGGCCGAGGCATATTAATCGAGCCACAGTTGACGGAAACATAGCCCTACGGTCCGACGCCACGGAGACATGAGACTTGGTAATGAACTCAATTAAGCTTGAGAATTGACTTGAAGGTTTATGTGAAACCCGGACTAAAATGGCCGGGATTCCAACGCACAGCTGGTGGCAAACATGCTCCGCGGATCATCTTAAGAACTCTGCATTAAGAGCAGGAATACAACTGATCACCTGCTGGTATTATTCACTTTTTCGGAGAGGCGCGCCGGCATTTGCAAGTCTTGCCTACTTCTACAAAATAGGTTGTTATGTGGATTAGTAAATCTATCATGTACAGATTAAAAGATCCTACTTAACTTTTTTCCCTTTCCAATCTACTATGTATCAATTCAGGCCTTTAAACATACTGGCCCTTGTTTGTGAACATATCTGTGATTATTCATTGCGTTAAGCTGCCAGCTTGCCATAAAGTGGCAGGAGCTTAAGTTGTCGTCTTCAAGTGGCTTACCCTGTATGTCCTCCTCGAGGGTCAGCTTCCTTATCACGACGGATATTTTCATAATCCTATGTGTCTACCAATTCCTGATTGCTTTTTAAATTATCTATGACAATATCAAGCACAGATGATACTTGGAAGTTAGGTATTGTAGGATGGGTTAAGAGCGATTGAAAGAAATGCCCAAGGAAATTGAGACACATCTCTCAACGCTTGTTTGAGCCCACCTAATCAGCATATGATTACAATTCGGATATCTTATGTGAGCAAATTTCTCCCTTAGTCACGCAAAAACAACATTTTCTGCTTATCATTCTAGATTATTTGCCTATCTCCTAAGAGGTTATAAGCTTCTAAGCCGGTCACTATAAGGGGTTATAGCTAATTAAAATGCACTAAATAGAGGGTACTTTTACTCCTACCTAATTTATATAGTAATAGAAATACTAATAGGTCTTATTATTATAAATTATTATATTATAAATTAAATAACT
>JAATHB010000334.1:0-41031 GCA_014822075.1 Fusarium buharicum | reverse complement strand
CCCCCCCCCGGCCCAGCCTCCCATGGCCGTTGATTGCATCCTCCATGACTCCGCTGCCCCAGCATCGAAGCCCTAGAAGCTGGAGGTAAATGCGAATTGTGATCTAATAGTCCACAGAGATGAGCAGGTCGCATTAGTCTGGTATCATGTGAGATTGTGTAGGAGTGAGCTCTGGTTAACCCATTGGTCGGTATGGGAGATCTGGATGTGTCTTGAGCCCATTGATGGCATAGGAAACAGAAGTGGAGAGTGCAAGGAAGGTCAGCGAGCTTGACGGATTGGTAAAGACAAGGGTCTAGAGGCTGCACAATATGTATCTACTGTGATGTGATGCCGGGGTTGCATTGGAAGATGAGAAACGAGAGACCATATGCGACGCTCCGACTGCCGTATTCGTTCCATTCTAACGTATGTAGATGTCGTCTTGCTTGTCAAGGCTAGCAATTCATGGCGGTCGATGTCGGATGCGGACACGTAAACCTAAGTTGTTCACTTGACTATTGATGTTCGATCACCTGCATCCAAGCCTTATCGCCAGGGTATCTCAACGAGCAGCTACCCGTTGCGGTGCTATGCCAACCAGCACTTTTGTCCGCGGGGGTGGCTCACCAGCTTCCAGTGTAATAGTCGGCCGTCTTTCAAATCTGAGGGATTATCCAACTGAATCGGAGGTCTTGGTTGGGGACAGGCTGGTGAGTGAGACACCATGGTGACTGTAAGACATTGTTGGTCTTTCTAGAGTGTCTAGCTAGTTAGCATGGATGTCTTGAAGCTCCGAGGATCACGACAGCTATTGTTGTCACAGATATGAGCGAGGGGGCGCCTTCTGGAGCGGGCGCCTTCTGGAGCGGGCGGAACAGTCGGTGAAAATCCGCGAAGACGAGCATTGCCGTAAAAGAAGTGGTCCATGTCTTAATGCAAAGCATTATGTCTGGAGGCTGGACGGGCATGCGAAGCAAAGCGGGAGCGAGGCATTAGCCTGCGACGGCGCAATAAATCGCAGCCACTTTGTTCGGCCGACTCCAGGTTTGCTTGCTCCTCCTCCGAAGCACGTCGGCTCAAGGCAAGGATCCGAATATCAGTTGTCACTGTCACATCACACTGCCTGAAGGTTGGTGAGAAACTGAGGAGGAAAGATCTTGATGCTGGGCATAAACAAGGGTTATGGCAAGGATCGAGTGACAAGCCCAAGCTAGAGCGGGATCGGATAATCACCCGCAGGATTGCGATTGACGGAGATGAAGCCAATCGGCGACCAGAAATGAGAATATCAAAGGTCATTGGGTTGTTGAGGAGATTGTTCATTATGGGCTTCGAATCCTGCGTCCACGCTTTTTGATGGTATGTTGACTCGAGACTCGAGTTGTAGTTCCAAACACGAGGACGAGGCGAAGCAAGACAATTGGGGAATCTGGTGGACGTAAGTCGTCATGAGTAGGGCCTTGAAAGCCAACGCTCTAAGTAAGACATGCATTCTTTTTCACGTTGGTAAAATCTGTCGGCAGCCGAGATGTTGATGCTAAAGGTGACTGACCGTTCTGGGGGAGCTGGGGAGTTACCCTAGAGCAAAATGGATGAAGGTCGTGGGGAAGATCATAAGGAAGGAGCACAGTCCGTACATACACTGTAAGTATGCTCAATCCACACCTCTTTGGGTGCAAAATTGTTAGGTAGGTAGTACACCTTCCCATCTGCCGTCACTGTGTAACCTGTTGCCTGTTGGTAGGTGCTATCCAGCACATATGCAGATGCAGATGCAGAAAGTGGCAGGTTGTGCTACACGGGGAATCGCAATCTTTAACCCCGCAACATCAGATCTCTCACCAACAACCAACGTCGCGTCACAATGCATTCAAGGCCAGGCACAGAACGATGCATTTTGCATATATTGGGTGTCACTACGCCGTATTTCATCGAATTTGAGGAGTAATTACCACAGCGACACCTCCATCAGACGAGCAGAAGAAGCAGACTCGACGAGACCTGCAAATGCATATCACACCTTGATCAAGTTCGGAGCTTCTATTTCAACCAACCATATCCGACAACCACTCACCCTCGGTTGCCTGTGCCGTTTGTCGCCTCCTCAATTCTACGCAAGGATATAGCTCCTTGCCTGCTATCACTTCAGCTGATGAGCTGGGGCTGTTTGTTCATTGACAAGACAAGATACTTAGTTTACAGCAAACTGCAGCAAGCTAGCCCAATTCTAATGTGATCAAAGGTGCACCAAGCAAAGCTTCAGATCCTAGCATGCACTACATCACCTCACCCCACGTCTTAGGTCTTAACTCGTTCTCGTTTTGAAGCGAGGAATGAATTTTTCGACAAGGTGTACAGCACAGTATCAGTCAATTGTCACCGCTCTATCTCCACGGCATGCTGTGATAGCCTACGATTCGAGACCAATTGTTCATGTGAACGCAGCCGGCCGTGGCCGCCTGAGTCACACCAAGAACAAGATGAGATTTCAACTACACCGCCAAAGATGAGCAATTCTGGTAGCACCATTCAAGAGGCGAAATTCCAGTCTGGAGCCAGCAAGATATTAGGTTGAAATATGGGTGAGGCGAAAGAAAGAACAGCCACAACCAACCAAGTGAAGCCGCCTAGCCGCCTGACCGCTGTCGCATGGAGATTCATAGCGGATAGGGCATGCTGGGCAAACAAAAGAACAGCAAGAGGAGAAACGGTCCGTCCCACTAGCATGCCCGCATCTATCTTTCCGTCTTCTGGCCCTTCATTCGTGGACGAAACAACCATTGATCGCCATGATTGGTTATTGGGTCACTTAGAGCCAAGACCGTATCCCGTTTCCACCTTGACGCACTGCCAGAAGAGGAAATCAGAGTTGAGGAGAGATGGTGGGCCAAGTAAGGATCTGACAGGGACTCTTGCAGGGACTCCCGCAGCCTCTGAACCTTCTGAGGGGCCTCACAGCATATACATAGTGGGGGCCGTTACTTACGGGTTTAGGAACACATTGAGGACTCTAGCAACGACAGTAACAAATCAACGAGTACAAATCACAGCGCGCGATAAGAAAGGGTCACTGTTGAGAGAACATAAGATTTCTAGTCTTCGCCTGTTGCGTGCTGGTGGACAGGAGCTTCCAACACCTGTTCTGGTTCGAAATACCAGGTACCCGAAGGAAAGGCCTATCATCCCTTGGCCCCCGCCACTTTGTGATCGGATAGGCTACGGTACCTAGATACCCACAAAGCCCAACAGCTGGTGTTGAAGTTGGGTATGTATGGAGCGTGGCGGAGGTTGGGACCTGGGGCTGGAGATCCAGCTCCAGCTCTGAGTCGAACAAGTTCTGAATACGGATTTCGTATACTCTGGGGGCTAATGCGCCACGAGTGAGTCAATAAAGACAAAGTTACAGCTGTAACGGCTTCTGAGTCCCACAAGTCCACAACCAAAGAGCTGGCGCGGCAAAGCGTTGGACGCTTCCAGCCGCAGGGACAAAGTTCATGGCCGTTGAAGGGATGTTCCTGGATGGAATGAGATGCGAGACAAGTAAACTTTTCCATGTTCGGAAACATATTCGCCGTTGCAAGGGCGTACAAGCCTCCACGTTCACGCACATTCACAGCGGCTCTATCACTCGAGTCACATGGCTAGCTCCATGGCAAGGAACGCAAGAGTGTTACGTTGGACAACAGTAACGCAGGGGAAGAATATGTTGAACCAAAAGGCAAATTGACGCCTGAGACGTCCACGTCGTCAACGACAGCAGTATTAACAACTCATATTCCAACGCATGGCAATGTCTGAGTTGAGAGACAAATGCACGCGAGAACTCGATACAGTGGGAAAATACACATCCATGCCATTTCCTATCGCTTCCCTGCGGATACTCTGCATGCAGATGATGGAGCTTGTCTCCCGCCTGTATGCCGAAGTTGCATGGTCTGTGAGAACCCTGCTACTACAGAGAGAAAACTACTCTACATCCTTCAAAGACAAGCGAGAAAAGGGACGGGTTAAAGTTGCAATTGGCAATGTGATGAGAGAGTAAAAATCAGATTGATCAATTTTCTTGTGAGGGTTGCCAGGGGCATCCATCACCATTGTCGCCTCATTCCGTTATATCGGATATATTGATGGATGAGATAGGATTCGATATCTACCTTATTAATGGCGTGGTACATTAACTCGTCTCCCAACCTCACCTCACTCAACACAACCGAAAAGCGAGCGAGCAGCTCCCGGCGCTTAAACGCCCGCTAGGGCCGCTATATTTGGCGAAGAGGTGTGCGACTAAGTGATCTCCAGCCATGGAGATTGGGTGTGCTCGTTGAGTTAATCCTGGCGCCTCATGGGCCAGGGTTGCAACGTGCGCCAGCTCGGACCAATCGACGAGCACAGACTGCTTGAGGCATGGCGCCCCACGCTGGTCTCTGTCTCTCTTCAATCATCGTCATCGGCATCCATTGATAATGCTTGAGCTTCACTCTAAGAGCGTCTGGACCCCCGGACACCGGACCCCTTCTGATTCGTGATCCGAGGCCAGAAACAGAAACGTGACTGGGCGTGCATTTTTGCACGCGAGACGAGACGCAGCCACTTTGCCTACTGTAGGCTCAACCTCAACGCCCAATGGATCCTGCCAGCTTGACGCCGCGCACGCCCCAAATCATCTGTGCTCGTTCAATCATGCATGTTTCTCGGCGAGAGGGGGCCTCTGGTTCACTAACCTCTAGAGACTGAATCTTTGCTGGGTCGACAGTCTTTGCTAACTCGGCCTTCTCATATCGCTTGCAACTCCAACATACCCGGTCAACGGTGATATACATACATGTTGGCTGATAGGGAATATGATGGCCGTTGCGGATCTCATGTTGCTTGCTTTCTGCTTCTGCGTCCCGCGCCGGTGTGATGAAGCCGCAGCTCCCTGGCTTGACCCTGGATCTTTGCTCCCACCCTCTCTTTCTCCGTCTCTTCTGCTCCCGCCGAATAAGCCAGGGTACCAGGGTCTAGTGTCCGGGACTGGGCTACAGTACCCAAGGACCTAGAGACATGGCCACACACTTTTGCATTTAGCACCTTTTCAAGTCTATTCTTGTCTCCATCCACTCCGTGACCGCCCATGCTCATGCTGGTTCCCTCAGTATCCAGCGTCAAGCTATAGTGCATACATAACGTCCCGTAACCGCCCGCCCGCTCCCCCGGTCCCCTCCTCCCAAGTTTTGCGACCTGTGTACTATTTCCTCGATACCACGAGGTTTATGTTTCCTTTGCTTGTTTATCTTTGTTTCAAGGCGTGTTCTCTATCGTGCCTGTAGGCACTGACATCTAAAGGATCAAGTGCCGGCAACGGCCATATCAAACGAAAAGCAACCACAAGTTGATATACCCCTTCCTCAACAACCATATCTGGTGCCTGGAAGCATTAGAATATCGATACCCCTTCACACAAACCCTAAAATGGTAAGCGAGATGGCTTCAGTGACGAGTGGCATGGGAATCACTGACATGTCGACCACGTAGGAGCACACATATTACCATGGCGGCGATCGCCTGACATATCAACAAATGCGACAGAAGCCTCTACCTCGCGACACCTTCTTCAGTCTTAAGAACAATTCCCAAATACTGGAACGACCAATGTCAGTAGCAACCGAGTTTGTGGACACAGACTGGGAAGAAGAGGATGAGATCATTAGCGACGAGGAGGATAACTCACCTCGGATAAGTTTGCAGTCGGTATGTATCGTGTATTGGAAACCGACATAAGCCTTGTTAGTCACTAACAGCCATCTCTGTCCAGGCCGGACAACCTAGTTTCACAACAGTGTCTTCCTATGATGAAGTTCCAACACCTAGATCGAGCAGAAGTCAAGAGATTCCAGTTGAATATTCCCCAAAGCAAGTCGAGGGTCCACGAGGACCTCATCTGTTTCGCAACTCAACTGACTACTACTCGGCCCCGGAGGAGGATATCATTCTGACATTGTCACCTATCACCCCTAAGGGACCTCGAAACATCGCCGATTTTCTCATGACATCCCAGCCACCACCCCGAGCCGGCCCTTTTCAGTACACCGATGAGGAACTTAACACTTCAACCCTTGCATCATGGACTACAGAGATGGTTGCGCAGGCTATGCTCAACGCTGGCGTTGAGCTGTCTGTGGCAGACCGGTTTATGGAGAATGATATTAGTGGAGCAATCTTGATCACGTTGAAATTTGAAGACCTCAAGGAACTCAACATACAGTCTTTTGGTATCCGTACCAAGGTTTGGCATCAAATTCAAGCATTGAGAGACAGTCGACCCGCATCACCCCGGCCAGAGACACCTATAGAGGATGTGCCTAGCAGGGAGGTTGTGAGAGAGGTGAGGCGGGTGGAAGAAAATGGACTTAAGCGTCGCCAGAGCAGCAAACGAAGACACAGAGCGAGGACAGCTGGAGATGATATTACCCCTATGGAGTCGGTCTCTATCATCGGCATTGAACAAGTCATTCCCAAGCCACACCACTGCTCCAAGGGGGAGAACTGCTCCAAGTTCAAGAAGCAGCAACAGCTTATCAGGGCTTTCAAGAAGGAATACCCCCATGTGGACATTAACGCTACCGGCACGGTTATGATGGGAGATGCTGGCAACCCGGAGACGGCCAGGGCACTAGACCCCAACAAGATGCGCCCTGTATCGGACGCTGTGCCTTCTGTTGTCGCATCCTCTGATGTCATGGGCCCTGGCATGCCTCCTATCCAGTACCTTTATGAGGCATCCCTCCGTGGCGTCCAGTCTAGGGACCCTCAAGACAACGTCAGGCAGTTTCTCAACTTTCAACAACGAGGAGACTGCAGTGAAGAGGTCCCTCCCACACCCCCATTTGACCCAATGCCAACTGCCCAGGCCCAGCAACCTCACCAAGGTCTGCGTCGACTGCCCAAGCTGTCTATCCCTGGAAAGCCTCAGCTCCCACCTTCGCGATTGGGCAATGCCTCTGTTCCTCCTCCTTCCACCCAGAAGCAGCCACAGCAGCAGTCCTATGCGCAACAACCTGCCTTTGTCCCATACCAGATGGAGAGGACCAGCCCCCGATCTCCCGATCTTGAGAAGACACCCAGGACCAGTTTCCGTCATGGGACACCTTTCTCAGAGCTTGATGTTCCTGTCACTGCTGTACCCCTTGGCCCTGTGGCCCGAGACGCCTCTCAATCTGTCCCCCCTGACATGAACTACCGCACCTCTCCTACTAACAATGTTTCCCCTCCTCGCTGCCAATCTCGCACTTCAGCCCGTCGCCCGTCCTTCCCCGTGATGCCTGCTCTAGAGGAGAACAAGCCCGTTCTTACGAGCCGTCCTTCACAGGGATCGTCTTCACCCAAGTCACCACGAGGTTCGCGATCTCAGCAGCCTCTTCAGCCCCCTCCTCGTGACAACTTCCCCTTCTCTCGTGGCCAACTCAACGGCTCTGAGAAAGCACTGGCGCCCATGGCTCCCCTTGGTGCCAAGGGTAAGTCTCCATCTGCCGACCCTGCCAATGGCATCAGCCACCAGGGCCCAATGAAGAAGCGCAAGACCAAGATGCTTCGACATGAATGGCAGGACGGCTACTTTACTCTTAAAGGTACTCGTCTCAATATGCACAAGGATGCCGAGGAGCTGGAGCGCACTCTTGAGTACGTGGACATTGACGACTATGCCATTGCGTGCTCGAGTGTTGCGTCTTCCTCCAAGCTCAGTGCCGCCTTCAAGACAATGCACCTCTCTCGCAGCAGCCACAGCCGCGAGAAGAGTGACCCAGTCGGCGCATTTGCTTTCCAACTCATCCCTCAAGAGAAGAACACTGCGCGACTCCGCAAGCGTGAGAGTCACATCCAGACTGCCAGCAGCATCCCTGCCGAGGGTGTCAATGGCACGGGTAAGACGCATCACTTTGCTGTCAAGAGCCGAGATGACCGCATTGACTGGATGCGTGAGCTTATGCTCGCCAAAGCCCTGAGGCAAAAGGGCGAGGGCTTTGAGATTAGTGTTAACGGCAACATGATCTAAGATATACCACTCCGCTCGCCTCTATCTTTTGCCAACACTGTCCTGTCCATTGGTTGTATAACTGATGCGACCGTCCAGGTACTATGATTTCACGATCATTTGAGATCAATTTCCTTGTATTTGATGCTTTATACTGGTGTCTTTTTGTGCTTTTTACTACATCAGAACGTACACCCACTTATGCAGATATGCTGCGGCTCTCTCGCGGGATGCTTACACAGCGGATGAATGTCAGCTCGAGACGAGCAATGATGGTTCTATTGGTTTTGTGTTTCTGCATATGATATTTCATTTACTTGTTGCGAACGACCTACTTTATACCACTCGCATACGACTCTAGAAAACACAACCACTCCCTCAAAGGTTTTATTTTATGATGACGACGCGGATACCAATGGTGTTTGTTGATTTTACTTCATACAGGTAGCTCAGGATAGCTTCTTAGGATAGGAAAAGGTTTATGAAATGAAAATTGAATTGAAAATCAAGGATTGTGTGTGTTCGTCTTAGTGACGTATCTTGTATGACTTCAAAGACTCTACAAGTTCAATGTAGACAGACTCTTTCGTGTCTTTTTCAAGCTCCTTGCTCTTGTCCTTAATATTTGCCATCTACTAAAGGTAGGTACTCGACTACCAGTTGTGGTTATATTAACATATCACATGATAGAAGCTTAGAGATATTGAAGTGCCGTCGCCTCTTAGGCAGTAGTGCATATGTTTAGAAGAAGTATATAGAAGTAAAGACAATCAGCGTATAGTATGTTCCTACGTAGTGACGTACTTTGGGTTTCTATATCCCAATTATTGACAGTGGTTCAACCCAGCACAGTAACATTGTGAAGAACAGAATAGCCTCATTTCCTCAAGCCAAAACAACATGGTCATCGTTAAAGTAGCAAGATCTAACGGTTCGCTTTCTTGTATAATTGAAGAAAGGCTTTTGTATTCGAATGATACCAGAAAGGCATGAATCGAAGGTAGACATGCTTGTCAACACCACAATATAGTTTGCTCTTCCCTCACAAACCAGCACATACGACCACAGCTCGTGGAGAATACGGGGTCCCGTCCGCTCCCCCAGAGTCAAGCCACGAAGCGCCGGATTAGTAGTTGGGTCGGTGACGACCAGCGAATACCTGGTGTTGTATGTTTTTTTGGTGTTTTGGTTCTTTCTGATATGCCCTCACTTGCTCCGGACGGGTGTCAATACAAGCATATATACCCCTTGATCTGTCACTTTTGGTTATGATGTGATTCACTGTGACATCAAATGGTACATTTTTCCCACCTGTATATGCAGAGTACAATATCTTACACAATTCGCTCCTCCCCGCCTCTTTATCTCTATGCCAATGCCGTCACATCATATCCTTAACTGTACACCCGGTGTCATGAATCTTTTTTTATCCTTTACGTTCACTTGAAATCAGGTCGTAGCACTCCTGACTTTGAGGCCACCTTCTCCCAATCAATGAGATTCCACCATGACTCGGCAAAAGCAACCTTTCCACCCTGTCCACCAGCGCCAACACCCCAGTCAAGCAGCCAGGCGTGCTCCCAGGTGTTGAGACACAGAAGAGGCTCGAGCTCAATACCACCAGGGGGAAGGTCGCCGCTCCTCTTGCGAGCGCCAAAGGCCTGGTTTGAGAAGTGATTGCGGGCAGTGCCGCTGTAGCCGACGGTGTTCATATCGGTAGCCTGGGCGCGCCAGTGAGCGCCTGGGTAGGGTGATCCGGCGAGATAGGTGGGAAGAAGACGGTAGTCGCCGGGGCCGGCCTTTACGAGCCAGAGAAAGCCCGGACCGAACATGGAGGAGGCGGTGATGATGAATTCGCGGCGGAGGGTCTCGATGGAGGAGAAGGAGGCCTCGAGCTCGCTGCGGAGAGCGTCGGGCATGGGCGTGCCATTGGGGGAGATTCCCTGGAAGAAGAAGTGGTTGTTGTGCGCCATGGAGGCGTAGTTGAAGATGGGGGCTTGGTTGGGCTCGCGGGCTGTCATGAGGGCAATGGTCTTTGTGTCCTTGTCTTCGAGCTCGGTACCTGAGTTGTTGTGTTAGTAGGTGATTTGCATAGGCATTGCGCTTCTTCAAGGCGTTGTAGAGAGATTGTAGTAAGACATACCGACAGTCAAAGCATTGAGCTTCTCCATCATCAGCTTCATGTACTCTGTCCAGGCGATAGAGAAACCTCCAGGGCTCATGAGGTTAGGAACACCCTCGGAGTAGTCGTGCGGCAGCTGGGGGACATGATGGATCGAACGACGGGCGTTGAGGGTTGAGCGCATGCCGAGGCCAAAGGCCAGACGGGGAACCCTTAGTCTCGGACGGAGCATCTTGTCTGTTGGGGGCGTTGTCGGCGTGGGATTGAACCGTCGTCGACTCAACTTTGAGACTGAGACTGATACTGTAGGTACTGTACTTTTTTGGAGTTTCTGATAGGCTTTGCCTGAGGTTTCTGCACGGAGCAAGGTTGAGCCGATGAGCCACAGATGGAGCTGAGTGTGTGGCTGGAGCAGCCGGGGGCCTGCTGAATAGACACTCTACAGATACTAATATACTCCTTAATTCTTCGTCTATTAATTGATTAAGATGTATACGCTATTAAATAAAGATTAGGATATTTATCATCCAAGTCTTATAAGAAATTCTCATAGGTAATATTCATCCTCTGTGCTTTTAGGCAGAGAATCTAACTAGATCTGTATTTAGGCGGGGGAGATGGGATGAGTGGCTGAGCTCAAAAGTCTAGATCAAATAGAGTTTAGCCTCGGACTCAGCTCCAGTCTAAACTGAGAGCGAACGGGACGGGACCTGACAAAGTCCATGATGACCATCAGATTAACGTTGGGACGGACTTGAAATCAGTCACTCAGTCAGTCACAAGCCCAAGCCCACGGTCGTCACTCGACCCCTTTCCTCTTTCTTTTTTTCTTTCTTCGTTTCCTTCATTCTTTCATCTCGCTACGAAAAACTCGACGTTTTATCTTGTTATTAACTCGTCAAGAACTCTCCTACTATCAAAGGGGTCTCTTCCCCCCCGTTAGGACCCTTTTTGCTTGTCCTGAAACATCACCACTTTCTCCTCTTTCTACTGAGACAAGCTACATCATATCAATTAACCAACCTCCACCAACACCAACGGTCTTCCACATGCACCCGCCGTCAAATTTCGAAGATCTTACTGTCGCTGTCGACGATGCAACATCTCTGATTCTCGCGCAATCTACAACCGTTCTCGAAATGGCCACCTCGGCCATCGCCTCAGCCGCTACTATGGCTACCTCTGCTGCCACAGCCACGTCGTCCGCATCACCACAATCCTACGACGACGATTCCAGCGGCGAATGTTCACTACTGGGTTCTTTTGCGCTTCTTGTTCAGGGCGCGCTAGGCGCTCTTGCTTTGCTCTCGCTCGTCTATAAGCGCTGGCGGGAGCGGCCTCAGCGACCTCTCAAGATTTGGTTCTTCGACGTTTCCAAGCAGGTCTTTGGCTCCGTGCTTGTTCATATCGCCAACATCTTCATGTCAATGTTGACAAGCGGCCGCTTTTCGGTACAAGTCGATCCAACAGCAACTGCAGCATTGACGACGCGTTCTGATGACGACGACTACGCTCCCAACCCGTGCTCGTTCTACCTTTTGAATCTCGCAATTGATGTGAGTATCACCCTCTACTAGCCTTGCATAACAGACATGCTAATACTTTCCGCCAGACCACCCTCGGTATTCCCATCCTTATCGTTCTCCTCAAGATTCTAACCGGCCTCGTTCGCTTCACACCCGTCGGCCAACCACCCGAGTCCGTTCAATCAGGAAATTACGGCAGCCCTCCCAATGTCTGGTGGTGGTTGAAACAATCAGTCATTTACTTCTGCGGTCTCTTTGGTATGAAAGTCTGCGTCCTCATCATCTTCATCATGATGCCCTGGATCTCCAAGGCCGGCGACTGGGCCCTCGGCTGGACAGAAGGCAATGAAAAGCTCCAGATTGCGTTTGTCATGATGATCTTCCCCCTCATCATGAACGCCCTGCAGTACTACATCATCGATTCGTTGATCAAGGCCAAGGACACCGATCACGAGCGCCTCGACTCTGAAGATCCCGATGACCAAGCCCGACCTAGGAGATACGACGACAGCGAAGACGATAATGCTCGTGCAAGACTCGTCGATTCAGAGCACGAGACCGATAGCGAGGCCGAGGATGAGGCAGCTAAGATCCCTCCGCGTCGCAAGAGCAAAGACTCCGAAGAATACGATCCTGAGCGCGACGGTGACGACCGGACAATCATAGGAAGTAGTTCGAGCGCCCGTGTGCCACAGGACAAGGTTCCCGCGGAATTATACCCCAAGGAATAGAAGAGGAGGCTCAGCCTTTTGGAAGGCGTTTCTTGTTGGATTCTGTTGATTTACCTGGTGGCATGGGTTTTCATAAGCGATCTGTGTTTGTTTCAAAGTCGTGGCGTCTTTCATTAGCAGACGGAGGTATATATATAGGTACTCATATTGGGAGGGTTCTTTTGTGGTATATGACAGAAGATAGGGCCGCAACTCAACCAGCGGCTCAGGGCGTTATCAGATGGGGCTTTATTTCGGGATTAGAAGCGAGTGCAAATACAATTTCATCAGCGCCTCTTGAGTCTGATATTATGTCATTGCCATCATGACCGTGTACTGTGTCCATGAATGCGTTCACATACAGCTTTCACGCAGTCAAATTTCTGTCATCAAGCTCTGTGCCTGTTCATAGGCAAGAAATATCTCCATCTGAATCCGAAAAATGCCATATAGGCGTCTCGTCAAAGGACGAGGACAAGAACGTACAGCGTGAGGTTTCCAAAAACATAACCTGAGTAGCCAGACCCAAATTCTCAACAAGAAAAAGCAGAATATCGCCATGAAACGCCAATGCATAAATCCAATGCCATCTCGATAAACTCCGTGTATCCGATCCACGTACAGACAAAACAGTCCATTCAAGATTCCTTTGCGTTCAGATCCAGTCTCGTTAAGCCCTTTTACTGCCTTTCAGGCTGGTATGGCTTGAAGCCTGGGTAGGCCTCTTGAGTAGGAGGTGGCGATGGTCTGGCGAAGCCCGAGTTGAAATCGAAACCAGAGTTGTTGTTAATGGGCGACTGAGGTTCCGGGTTGTGGTGTCGTTGGGGTACGGGACGAGGACCGTAGTGAGCCTCAGGGGGAGGCGGCGTTGAGTAGTTATTCAAAGGAGCAGGTGATTGACGGGGTGGCGGAGCGTAGCCAAAGTCGTTTTGAGGGCCTGGCGACTGTCGAACAGGCGATCCATAACCATAATTTTCCGGAATAGCTGGAGAACGTCGAGGAGGAAGCTGTCCATATGTCCCAAATTCATCTTGATGAATCGAAGTTCGCTTGGCGTAACTGACAGGGCGTGGTGAAGGGGTTCCTCGATATCCGCCATAGTTTGCAGCATAGTCTTGGGGTGAAGGGGGTTGGCCATAGCCTTGTGTTTGCCCGTAACCCTGATTCTGACCATAGCTCGGAGTCTGTTCGAATCCTTGATCATGACCATAACCTTGCTCGTGGCCATATCCGTTGTGGTTCAAGGCTGGAGAGCGACGTTCGTGTGCCATGGGCGGAGCAGCAACAGGACCACCGTAGGCTTGGTTCATACCAGGAGCATAGTAGCCGTAGCCTTGCTGGTCAATAGGTGAGTAAGAGTCAGGGGCCTGGTTGGGAGCTAAGTAGCCACTCGAGCTGCTTTTCGGTTGATTGTAGGGAGTCAGGTTGTTGGACGAAACACCACCCACAGCGCCGCTCTGTTGGCCAGGTGCGGGCTTAGACAGAGTGTCCAACTCAATGGTTTCCTCATGAACTGACACCTTCTTGCTGTTGGCACCCTCCCAGCTGGGCATTTCAGGCAGTGCGTCGTCGTTCCGGGGCTTGCTCGTTTCAAATTCGGCATACTGAGGTGGTTCGTTCCGAACAGGCTTGGCCCCAAAATGGGGCATCGGGGCACGCATTGAAGAGTTCATTGAGGGGTCCATTGGAGGCTCACTTCGATAGCCATGATGCTGAGGATGGGGAGCGTATGGGTCATCGAGATGTTTAGTTGAACGGCCGCCAGGAGGATCGCAACAGCCGCAGCAGTTGCCACAACATTTGAGACATTGAAAGCAGTTACAGCAGCAAGAAAGACCACAGCAGCAGCAACGAATGATGCACCAGACGATGCTGAAGATGATGAGACCACCGAGAATAATGACACCAATTACTGGCCACCTGAAAATTGTTAGAAAAGGAAGCCTGCGACTAACAAAGGATGCGCCTACTTGCACCATGGCACGCTCATGCAGTTATCCCAACTCGAGAAAGCGGTCGCAACATCAGTAACCTGCCCTTGGGCATCACTTATCATATCTCGTCGCGCCAAGTCGGCTGCAATTGTTCTGACGAACTTGTCCTTGACAATCTCCCAGGCGCTTCCCCGGAGGCTCCGCGCCATTGCCTCGTCGATGGAGGGCATAATGTCGTTTTATGCTGCACTTGGCGTAGACGCAGCTAGTAATAAGTAAATTTGAATTCGATATTTTGCGCAAGTGAATGAGTGAAATCGTAGGGTATATTGTCGTGCTTCGGAGGATAGTACAGCTCTGTCACATTTGCAGGTCGTTACACTCTGGTATAGAGTTATGAAACTTTGGCAGAGAGACGACAGAAGTCTAATGAGATAGTATCCAAGATAGCAACGTGTGTCGTATTTATCCTTTCCGTGTATACCGGGCAGTTGAAGCGGTTTGTTTGAGTAAATGATGGAATGAAGGGTCGGAATCAATTGTGGTCAATAGCGAAAGAAGGCCCCTAGTAAGAAGCGAAAGCGGCGCTTGCACCGGTAGACAAGAAAGAAAATCAAGAAAAATGAGCAAAAGAGTGTTGATGAGGTCCAAAAAGAAGCTCGAAGAGGCTGTAGCCGCGTCACCCACGGCACCAAATGTTTGATGTAGGAATAAAGTGTGCAAGCCCTGAAAGCTCAAAAAGAGAAAGGGAAACAACGGTTTGAGAGGTCCGTCCATTCCTGGTGGCATGGGAGGCGCCCGTCAGTGTGGAGCAAGCGCTGGAACGTCGACAGATCCCGCCAGTGGCGGGGACGATCCAGGGGAAACGGAGCCACTAGTGGCCCTAATTTACCCCTTGGAGACGCCAAGGACCCCTGTAAGAAGATGCTGAAACTGTGAAACTCGAAAGGATTCTCCAATCATGCGTGAGGTGAGTGTTTATGAATGAAAATAGATAAATGGACTTGACCTCGAGATAGGTAGTGAAAGGGAGCTATCAAACAAGTACCTAGTAGTATCGCTTCGATAAAGCACAATTTCGAAAACAAAGGATGTACAGCAAAAGGACCCTTAATGATGATCTCATGGTTTGATCGTCTGTAACGCCCAGCTTTTATAGGCCCGACATCGGGTGATTAAACCATTCCCAAGCGAGACTGTAAAGAGCAAGGTGGAAGGGTGTTAGTTGAATGATGGAATTGAGATAAATTAGATTGAAAAAAGTAAGTTATGATACTCTCGGTCCTGAATCAACCCGCCAGTAGCTGTAGTTGTTAGAGATTAACAACTACTACGGCTATATCTATGTAGATATGCTTCCAACTCTTAAAGTAGTACTATAGAATCTACCTGTACCCTTTTTTTTTTTTTTAAAAAAAAACAAAAACAAAAAAAAACAATCTTAACCTTCTTCTCCAAGTCTACATGCGCGATAAAACCCATCGAGGCAATTAAACGCCATCCCGTGGTTAGTCTTCTCATCCCTGGCCGGCCCTGGCTCTTTGGTGCGGGCCACCCAGGGGCTTCCATTTCCAAAATGACAGGGTCGTTTCGATTGCCGGACGATCCTGTCACAGACTTGGAAAGAATTCAAAGTGCTTGCATCATTCGTCAGGTCAGTGTTGGTCTTTTATTATTATGTTGCAGAGCTCGTGATGAGTGGTAAAAAGAGTTGTCTTTAAACAGTTATGCTTTGTGAAACGAGATAACCGAATACCAAATTGTATACGTCATTGAGCCAAGTCTTGGGTGTTTCTGGTTGTGATTGTGATGTGCAGGGTCTTGTCTATCGACATGTCAGTGACCTCGGCAAATTTCTGTCAATCGCGGTATTCAGATCGTCGTTTACCACCACCACGAGGTTGATGCTTTTCTACACATCCTAACGAATCGCATTCCTCATTTTCGTTTATCAGTTTTCACGAGGTTTCATGCGGTTCCTGTCCACGGCCGTGGCGCTAGTATTTCTGCCAATTACCTCATGATCCGCTGAATTAACTACGGTATAGCTATGCACCAGGCAGGCCGCCTGACAACTTAAATGCTTAAATAGTAAGCCTTGGGTTTCCAAGATAGAATAAATAGCTGACGTCTAGTGCTCGACATGCACATTGAGATCTTCATATAATCCATGCTGCAGGAGCCTCTCAACACATGAAGACTAAGGTAATAAGCAAGTACGGATACCACCACATTGTTTCGATATGCACACCACTCCTAAGCCGGAAGCCAAGATGAAGACATTACTTGATAAGGTATTTACTATGAAAAGAACATAGGTAGAACAGAAAACGTATTACTCATAATCCACCTATAACAGCGGTCTTGCTAGCGCAACCAAAGACTCTTTTGCCTCTCTTGTGATACATAGGTATTTCATCTCGCATCAAAGCCAGCCATTACATTCTCGACTCCAAAAACGCCTTAATCGGTGGTATCCTTTCCATATCTGTCGTGCTCTGACCAGTTTTCACATCCTTACTTGCCAGGGGGAGGTCCAGCGGGAGGCTCGTATACGCCATCGCGCTGATACGTGCCCTGTGGATGCGTCACGCCAGCATACTGGTTCTGACCGTAGTAGCCGTCATTGGAGTTGAACGTGTTGCCAGTGTACTGGGGTGTCTGGTGCTGGCCGTACGCAGGAGGGGGAGGAGGTGGGCCATAGCCGTTTTGCTGATAACCACCGTTGTAACCACCCTGGTTGTCATAGTTGTTCATCTGGTGATTATTCTTTCCCCATGGCCCATTATTGGCCATCCAACCGGTGCCGTAGACTGGCTTAACGCCACGGCGGCGACGGCGTCGGCTTGTACTTGAGATGTGTTAGTGAATTTCTAATGACAATGTGGTGAATGTTGATTACTTACAGGCAGCATGCCAGCAAGAGAAGGAAGAAAAAGATGACGACGCCAGCTAGAACCCAGCGTCCCCAATAGGACCAATTGTTGCGTGTGCAGACTCGTCCATTGTAGCTGTAGCCGTAACGGCACCTGTAGTAGTCGCGCGCAAAGATATCCTCAGTGGGCGCCATTGTGGTGGTTTATTGAAGGTGCGCAATGAATACTCGCAGCTCGGATGGTGATGATGAATTGAAAAACCAGAGTGGTCAATCCAGATACTGAGTATTTGAGTTTAATTGTTGTCGCAGGAACAAAAGTGAGTTCGCTAGGCTATGACGTAGGTTGTGTGATGGTACTGTAGGTAGGTGACGTCTTGTATTGGAGGTATGTGATGCGTAGGTGTTTTAATAGGAGATGATAATCAGCCTGTTAATAAGTAACCTTGGAGTAAAAAACAGGTGATGGGCGTTTCGTTGGTTCGTTTGAAGAAAAAGGTGGGAGGGCACCAGCTCCCTTTGTATCTCAAGTGCAACTCATCAACCTCAGCCAAGACGACTTTTGGACTTTGGGTGCCGTGATATCCACAATAGTCATAGCCAAGAGGGCGAAAGTTGCCTGCGAAACCTTGCTCAAGCCGAAGAAACGCTGTCTTTACAGGTCACAAGCCTCTTTTCGTTGTCTGGGCGTTTCCACTTTTCTTTTGTCTTGGCTCAAATGGTCTGTCTTGGCTTTGATAAAGGTTATGCGTTCCGCGTGGCTGTGTACGAAATACAATAACTTTGACGGTATTTGCCAATAGTCATTGAATATTGCTGTCGCCGTTGCTCTCGGAGCTCGGCAAATGAAATCTTGCATCATTTAAACTTTTTCGCCTCTATCATAATATTTCAAGGTTGTTAGACAGGTTTGAGAGACCGTTTGATATGGATGTCAGGCATCATGAATACGCAGCGTATCTGACGTATTGATTGTTTGGTGATCCAGACTACTGTGCTATACATGTCTAATTTCTGGCTCAATGAGTGGTCCGTTTGTCATTTCTTCAACTTATCAGCTTACTTACAAAAGAACATCACCTGTCCAAGCCTGCTGAGCCTCATGTCGTCGTCCTCATCGCCCACTTGGTGTTGCCCTGAGCTTCGCCACTAAACATGACGTCTCCCCACAACTCCTCCACCCCCAGCTCCTCTATACGTCAGTGAGACGTGCTTAAATACCTAGTAATTGCATTACATTCTAGAACGTCATGTCAGCTGCTTAATCAAAGGACCTGCATGCCGAGATCTTTACGAAAATTCCCAAAGTCAGGGCCATTATGCGGAAAATTACTTGCAGACTCCAATACTAAATCAGGTACAGAAGACCCTAGTCGAGCTTCAAAGAACATCTACACACCTTCAGACCCAGCGTGTTAAGCAAGGGTCCTCCACAAGTAAAGCTCATAAACCAACAAGCCCAAATATGAATTTTATGACGATTTCTGGCCAGGCAGTAAAGTCAGTGTTTATATATACCATGAGAGAGTATTAGGATTAAGAGTTTTAAAAGAACTCCGAGGTTGTGACACATAATTGTCACAACCTGTGCAATATCAAGTCGAAGCCGTTATGTCTGCGCCGTGATATAGAATGCCCATCACCCCAAAGACATAAATCAATCGCTTCATTCTCACCATGTATAAAGCACTGCTTGGTATCACTCGCACCCCCATCCCTTCAACAATGTGAAACCCAAGAAAAACCCGCATTGATTATCCAAGCGCGTCAACACCAGTCAAGGGCAACGTCATGTCGCTATAAGTCAAACGCTAGTTGCCTTTCACCTCATCATAATAAGGAGAGGGCCAATTTCCATCGCATCGACGGCGGATTACTTTTTTTGTCCCTAACGCCGTCATAAGGAAACCATCCAACAAAAAGAACCATATTCCCAGCGCCTATTCCTCATAACGAGTCATACCGACCATCATATAAACAAACGTAATAATTCGCAAGGGTGGTTCGGCTTAGAGACCAGCTCTGGGGAAAGAGTAACGTTGACGTCGAAGCTCGTCAGCTGCCTTCATGTTGCGCTCTGCCGCCTGCTGAGCTTGTTGTCGCGCCGCTATCGCGTTAACCTTCTCGCGGGCCTTGAGCAGACTGCTGTTATCCTGCTGCTTGATCTTGGAACGGATGTCGTATAGTTGCATGAGAGTGCTTGCTCTCTCCAAATCCTCTTCGAACTGTGTGGCATTCCTGTCAGTGCCAAGGTCCCAGCTATACCATGAAATAGACTGTTGACGAGGATGTCTCACATCAGATTCGCCGCGACGAGGAGTGCCAGGACTCGAGTTCCCGGCCGAGCCAGAATGGGAACCAGGGGAGAGAATACGACGGCCGAACTTGTCGAGCTTGCCCTCCTGAGACCAATGGCGTTGAAGGCCTGTGGGACGTCGCGGATGGTGGGTAGCAGGGCTCGAGGTCGGCACAGATGCAGGTGCTTCGGTTCGGGTGTAACTGTGATGAGAGGGGTTGTTGGCGCTGACAATAGCTTCAGCGGCTCCAGGATCCTGGATACACAAAACGTGTTAGTCTTGTTTGCGATGCTGGGGAAGAAGTTCGAGGAGGCAGGGTAAGTCGCGAGGGTTCGGCGTAAAAACGTACGGCGGCACCGATATTGCTTAGGTCGGCGAGCACTTGGGACAGCTGGAGGCTCTCCATTGCTTAGGGTTGAAAAGATGTTGGTTGATCTGTTATTAAAGGAGGTGACGACGGTAGAAGTAGTTGCTTAGAGTGCTTCCTACCGAACTCATATGAAGTCAAAGGAAGATATTCAGGTTGTGGTAACCGTAGGTAGGTAGAGTTGGGTGGAAAAGTTGATGTCAGAAGCAGAGAGGGGAAGATTTGGCTTTTAGACTCCAGGTCAGGTCGGACTGGATTGCTCCTGGCTTGGGCGAATTTTTAGGTTTTGGAGGGCAGGCAGCCGCAGATCCCAGCAGCCCAGGGCCTGCCTTCGGTGCGTGTGCCAAGTAACAGGGGAGAAATAGCGGGTCCAGTCCCGATTCTCGATGGTGGAGGGAGGGAGGCACGGAGCATGACATTGTGAAGCTGTGATACGGCTTGTCATCTTTTGGTGAAATCTCATCGAACTTTCAGGTACTTTGTGAAATACTCGTCACCTTATGCGTGTGATTCATGAGAAATATCAAAGGTTCCACGAAAGAAGACTCATATTCTTCACAAACATGAGAAGAAAGTGTGAAGCATTCTCTCATCAATCTTGTGCTGAGAAATAACAATTAGTGAAGCGAAACACCACAACCACCAAAACATCAACCATGATTGGACAGATCCAAGCTTCCAGAGACCGAGAGCTCCAGGCCTGCATTTATCGTGCATCCTTAGCCGGTTCCCCCGGATGGGATCTTGAGCGGCAGTGGAGGAGAGCGGGGGGCAGAGCCTGAATTACAGGACGGCACAGGTTCAAGATTCTGGGGTTTTAGTGACTTTGACTCCTCCCCCACACTTTGGCTTCCGTCCAAGGCGTTCAAGTCACGAGCTGAAATGTCATTTGCATGTTTGTGAGAGACATTGGAGAGTTTGTCAAAGATAAACCTCACCGCTTCTCTCACATATCAAATTGCATACTGTAAGCCTCATCATCGAGGTCGGGATCGATCGGACGTCGTTTACCTTTTGTCCACGCCTTGATCATCGCTGTTCGCCAATACTTCAGTAATGGTGGGTGATCTTCTTTACCCAGAATAGCCTGTCCAAGCCAATGGCTGCGTTGCATTCCACCAAACGACAGACAAAGTTGGATGAGCCTCCGTTGATGGGATCCGGACGGGGGGAGGATTGTCATCAACCCAGCCTCTAATTATCATCACAACTGCCTACGGGCATATGGAGAATACCTCTCACTCTGGCGCTTTGCAGCGCGCTCAGTAACTGGAGTGAGCCCCGTACGTCATGATATCTAGGACATGGTCAGCTTAATGCGCCCGTGCTATCATGACCTTTCCAATACTATGTAGCACCTCCTGCCCGAGTCTGTCCGATTTTAAGGCACATGACCAAATAACTGTTGGATTGGCTTGCCCTGTCGAACTTGCAGCATGCAACCCTCCATGAGGCGTTGAAGCAAGGGTTCCCCACAAAGTGCAGATGCTCGCGGGGAAGCTCGTTCTGACCATAGCTTGATCAAGGTGAGTAGGTAGATATCTATTCCTCATCCTTAGGGACCAAGCCAATATTATAAAAGAATTAAAATCAGGATTACAAGCTAGAACAACCTTTGATTCTAACTTTATAATTTATTACCTATTAATATTAAAACTAATATATGTTATTATATGTTTGAATGTAAGGATACTTACAACCACCTTGTCCGGAGTGTGATCCCGACTTTCCCGCGAATACGGTCAAGTTAGATCCTATCTCCTGCTACTGTAGGATTAGCACAATGCGGAGCTGCCATTCATTACCACTCTTGAAGCGCGCCTATGTTGTCAATTTTTGGGGTTGTTCCTTTTCCAGAAGTTAAAAAGCCCGAAAGAGCTCCGAGATCCGTGTTGCATGCTCTGCAGAACTGCACGCGTTAAACAAGGGAGTGATTTGTTATTTTGAGATAGGTTCAGGTGAAAGGTCTATTGCACATGTCTCAATTAGTTCTAGCTATGCTGCCTGATTCCGCCGTCTCTGACAGCGGAACGTGGCAACCCCATGGCTTCAACTTTTCGATCCGACCCCACAGATCGCAACGTCTCCCGGGCCGGTTCTTTAAATTCAATGCCGGCTTTGGACTCAATCCTCAATTCGGCAACTGATAGTGTGTAAGCCCATTGGCACATGTAAACAATTGGTATCGATTATCATGTATTACATTCGGGCCTGTTTCAATATGACCTATGTGTAATTACTACTTGACGTTTCTGGTTCTATATCAACTACTAATTCTACATATCATCATGTAACTAATCTAGACTTGCTTCTCAGATGTTCAATCAGAAAGCTATACAGTTTCATATTAACTAGTCTTAGAACATACAGAACAACTATACTGTTCATAGAAATCGAAGAAAGCACCATGTTCACAACGCCAAACAAAGGAGGCCAACTGAACAGTTAATGAACAGTCTTCATGGCCTTTACAGTCTTACCAGATATTTCTGACTATTTAGCCCTCGCTTTCAACCTAGATTCAACATACTTTCCTACTCATCACACAGGCAAGCTTCAGTCTGCTTCCCAGCCAAGCTTGCAACTCTCAGTCTTACAATCATCACCCAAGCCACGTAAAACCTCACCAGACCAAAAGCCAGAGTCCCAGTCTCGGTCAAAACTGCAGGTCAGTATAAGTCCTCAACTTAATCTACAGGACGATTAGTGACAACCATGTGCGAAGAAATCACCTACATCTGCCCCTATTGTGGCAAACAAATTGATCGTGAGGTGAGATGCCCTGCAACTCACGCCATTAAACAGACGCTAAAATCGTGCCTCTGCGATGCCTGCGCCATATTTAACCTTCCTGAACTTTTTGAAGAACTTGCGTACACTATTTCCCAGGGTCACGGTCTTGATGGTGTAAAAAGCGTGGTTTGGAGGCGCATTCGGACCCTAAAGCGATGCAAACTCGAGCCGCTTCCATTACCACCTGGGATGAGAGGCTGGTTCGACGATGTGAGAAATAACAGGGACTAAGCACTCCGGTCAGCGTTGAGAGCTTTCGTATCAGTGGTTTATAAGTGGCAAAGTAAGAATGGATGTTATATGCCAATTATGTTTTCATGGAAAAAAGAAGGCATTTTGGCTTTAGAGCAATTTTAGAAGCACTTGAGATTAACTTACATAAGGTATATGAATCTAAACATACATTAGGGCCGGCTCTCTTCGTTCAGATGACCGTGTAAGTCATAGATGATATGTGCACCTCGAGCTCTCAACGCCCCTGTACATTAGGAGCTCAAACAACACCCAAAAGACGTCTTGGGTTAGCAATTTTCAAACCAAAAACGTGTTAACAAGTTAATTTATAATTGCATTCATATTTCTGTTTCAAAAGACTATTCATAGGTCGTCTCCGCGCGCCAATCCCGTAGTTTTCTCCCATCAGTCTCGCCATGGGATACTCCCTATTATCCATACCATAAAGTCATTAAACCCCAGTCTTTTTTGCTTTTTCGAAACACAATGCCCAATTATCCTTAAGCCTTCTCAATACGGCAAACAAGGTCAGAGCCATCAACAGAATCACCCTCTCGGACCTGAAGACCCGAGACGCGACCACTGTGGGGAGCACTGATTGACATTTCCTATAAAAGAGTTAGCAACTGACACAAGATGAATGTGAATAATGATTGGCTTACCATCTTCATAGCAGACAAGATGGCGATGGGGTCACCCTTCTTGACCTCAGAGCCCTCGTGAACACGAAGCTCAACCAGGACACCAGACATGGGCGCACCGACCTGGCTCGAGTCATTAGCATCGGCCTTAGGTCGGCTGATGTTCTCAACAGCAGCCTTCTTGTCAACAACAGTAACCTGTCGGACCTCTCCGTTCATCTCAAAGAAGACCTCACGCTGGCCCGTGTTCTCAGACAAGGGACCAACAGCAAGAAGCTTCAGAATGAGGACCTTGCCCTTCTCAAGCTCAACGTTGAACTCCTCTCCAATCTCGGGGCGAGACAGGAAATATCGAGTCGGCAAGACGGAAAGATCACCGAACTGCTGAACGAACTTCTTGTAATCCTCAAAGACCTTGGGGTACATTACATGCGACGCGATATCGCATTCGCTGACAGGAGCGCCGTACTTCTTACCGAGCTCGCGCTTGACCTTGGCGAAGTCGACAGGGTCAAGGAACAGACCAGGGCGCTTGTCGAGCTTGCGGCGTCCACGGAGAGCATCAGATCGGAGAGGCTCCGGGAATCCTCCGTATGGCTGGCCCATCAGACCCTCAAGGAACTCCAGTACGGAGCCAGGGAAGTCGAGTTGAGAGGCACGAGCCTTGACATCTTCGGGGGAGAGACCGTTGGAGACCATGAACTGAGCAAGATCACCGACAACCTTGGAAGTAGGAGTGACCTTGACAATGTCGCCAAGGAGTTCGTTGGCATGCTCGTAGGCCTTCTTGGTCTCAAGCCATTGGGATCCGAGACCCAGCTGAGAAGCCTGGAACATCATGTTGGTCAGCTGACCACCAGGAATCTCGTGCTCGTAAACTTCAGGATCGGGACCAGCAAGATGGGCCTCGAAAGGAGAGTAGAGCAGACGAAGCTGCTGCCAGTAAACGTCCAGGGAACGGACAAGCTTGGGGTCCAGGCCAGGGTCACATTCGCTTCCCTCGAGAGAAGCGATGATGGCGTTGATGCTAGGCTGCGAGGTCATGCCAGACAGACTGTCAGTGGCAGCATCGACAGCGTCAGCGCCGGCTTTGGCGCACGCAACCATTGAGGCAACGCCAGTACCGGCAGAGTCGTGAGTGTGGACGTGGATGGGGAGGTCGGGGTACTTCTTTCGGATGGAGCCGATGAGAAGAGTAGCGGCATGAGGCTTGAGAACACCAGCCATATCCTTGATACCCAGGATATCGATATCAAGCTTGACAAGCTTGTCGACAAGGTCGAGGTAGTAATCGAGGTTATACTTCTTGCCAGGTCGGAGCACTAGGAATATGGTTAGCTAGAACAAAACAAGATTAAGAAAGGGGTGACAAACTATCTCCTGAGTACGAGATTGTGCCCTCCGCAACACCTCCTGCTTTCTGGACCGCTTTGATACCGACCTCAAGCTGGTCGATGTCGTTCAGAGCATCAAAGACACGGAAGATATCAACACCGTTCTTCTTAGCCTGGTCCACAAAGTGGTCAATGGCGTTGTCGGGCAGAGAAGAGTAAGCAACACCGTTGGCACCACGGAGCAGCATCTGGAAGGGAATGTTGGGAACGAGCTTTCGCATCTTGCGAAGTCGGTCCCAAGGGTCCTCGTAGAGGAATCGCATAGCGACATCAAAGGTGGCGCCACCCCAGCACTCAAGAGAGTAGAGGTTGGAGAGGGCATGGCTGGTCTCCTTGGCAATACCGAGCAGGTCGACGGTACGGACGCGAGTGGCCAGGAGAGATTGGTGAGCATCGCGCCAAGTGGTATCCATGAGAAGAGTTCCCTTGTACTCGCGGATAGCCTTGGCGAAGGCCTTGGGCCCCTGCTCGAGGATGATGTTTCGCCATCCCTTCTGACAGGGCTGAGAGGTGTCGATCTTCTCTCCAGCAGAGTTGATGAGCTCAGGGACGTTGATCTCGCCCTTGAACTTGGGCTCTCCAATCTGGCCCTTGATGCTGCTGCCATTGACGGCAACGTCGCCGAGGTAGGCAAGCAGCTTCTGGGCACGGTTCTGGCTGCCAATTAGGTCGAAGAGTTGAGGGGTATCGTCGATGAAAGTAGTCCAGCAGGTTCCATCAATGAAGGTAGGGTGGGTGAGAAGAGAAGCCAAGAAAGGAATGTTGGTTCTGACACCTCGGATACGGAACTCGATCAAGGATCGAAGAACCTTTCTGCGGGCAATCTCGTATGTAGAGCCGTGGCACGTACACTTTGTAAGCATAGAGTCATAGTGAGGAGTAATGACAGCACCAGCGAAACCGTTACCAGTATCCAGACGGACACCATTACCACCAGAAGATCGGTAGACCTCAATCTTACCAGTGTCAGGTGAGAAACCCTTGGAAGGGTCTTCAGTTGTGATACGACACTGGATAGCAAAACCACGGGTGGAGATGCGATCTTGTGTAAGACCGAGCTGGTTCAGTGTGGCACCAGCCGCGATCTGGATCTGAGCGGCAACGATATCGATACCAGTGATCTCCTCAGTGATGGTGTGCTCGACCTGGATACGAGGGTTGATCTCAATGAAGTAGTAGCGGTTCTGTTGGTCAACCAGGAACTCCGCAGTACCTGCATTGCGGTAGCCGGCAGTCTTGGCCAGTCGGACAGCGTCGGCGAGAATGTTGTCACGGACCTCAGCAGGGAGATCCTTAGCAGGAGCAATTTCGACAACCTTCTGGTGTCGTCGCTGAACGGAGCAGTCACGCTCGTACAAGTGGACAATGTTGCCGTGGTTATCACCAAGGAGCTGGACCTCAATGTGCTTGGGCTTGTCGAGGAAACGCTCGACGAAGACGGTGCCGTTACCGAAGGCAGTCTTGGCCTCAGAGGTGGCACGCTCAAAAGACTCCTTGAGGCTCTCCTGGTCGCGGACTACTCGCATACCACGACCACCACCACCAAAGGCAGCCTTGATGATGATGGGGAAGCCATACTTGTCGGTGAACTCCTTGACTTCCTCGTACCTCTCAACGGCACCCTGGGTACCGGGGACAACGGGGACGTTGGCAGCGTTGGCAAGCTTTCGGGCAGAGACCTTGTCACCGAGGGAATCGATCACATCGGGGGAGGGGCCGACGAACTGGTCCGGGGTTAGTGCACGGACGGGACGGAAACGGTGGGGTACATTAGACTCACGATGAGGCCAGCCTTCTCGACCTTCCGGGCAAACTCGGCGTTCTCGGAGAGGAAACCGTAACCTGGTGAGCTAGGTTAGCGTCATGAATGCCGGATGCCGAAGATAAACAAACCAGGGTGGATCATTTGCACGCCGTGCTCGACGGCAATTTTGATAATCTCATCACCAGCCAGATACGCGCCAACAGGGGTGTACTGTCCACGCTTGCCAATGACGTAGGCTTCATCGGCCTCTACAGAACATGGTCAGCAAAGTAATACAACAAAGGGTAGCACGGATTGGTATCGTACTCTGTCTGTGCATGCTCAATCGGTCCTCATAACTGTGCGAATTAGTTTATTAACTCTCGAGCCGGCGGGATCGTGGATGCAAGTGAGGGGTACCTGAAGACTGCAACGGTGTGCAGTGAAAGCTCGTGAGCCTAATTATCGTTAGCACTTCTGCACACCCGTGAGCCGGCCGAAACCGAGGATCAAGACTTACAGTTCTGAAAATCTATAATCAGATAAGCGCGTCAGCTTGGCAATGTCTAAAATGAACGGTCGGGGAGAGAAATGGGGGCAGTCATACACGAATGGCTGTTCACATGTTAGCTGCTTGCGGATCCGCGAAAGGGAATGGGGCTAGACTTACGAATTTCACCACGGTTGGCAACTGCAAAAAGGTGATGATCGAGTCAGCGAGAGTCCTCATGATAGGCAAAGGGGGCAATTATGCTCCAAACGAGCCATTGAAGGCTGTGGGATGAGCACCAATTACTCACCAAGAATCTTCTTCACATGCATGATGCTGGAGTTGGCACGGATGTGGTGAACTGTGTTGGCCTCCTTGGGCTCCTCGATATCTTCCTCTTCGAAGACATCGTTGAAGGTAAGGGGCTGTTGGGGAGCTTCGACAGACATCTTGGGCGATCTGCTTCAGCGACTGAAGGTGTTGGTAGAAGTTGAAGTGCGCGAGAGTGAGAAGCTCCGAAGAAGAGGGAGCTTGTCGAGAGCTTGATGGCGGGGTCTCTGGACTTTTTGGTGGGGTAATGAGCACGCTTGTCGGTATGAAGATACCAGGACAGCTCTTCCAGCGCACAAATGACCGCGATATCACCCAGTAGCGCAGAGAATCGCAAGGACGAAAGGTATACTCTGTAGCAATGGAGAAAAGGATGAGGGTTAGAGAAGAGAGAATCGAAGGGAGGGGATAGACAGGCGGACGAGGGGATTATGTACGAGTAGAATAAACCCCCAAGAACGTCGTCGGTGACACACCCGGCCTCCGGGGCAAGAGCTCTCGTCGCTCTCGCTCGAGGACGGAGGGTGTGTATCTTGGAAAGCAGACGGTGAGGGTGTGTATCTTGGGGAAGTCCGTGGGTAACAAGTACCCGACTGCACCTACCTAGGTGTGGGAAGGCGCATCCCAAGAGCCTGGCAGGTAGGTAGATTACAGGCGGGGGCTGAGGAGATGCATCCTCTTCCACCAAAGACTCCGTGTCCATCAAAACTTTCCAGCAAACAACGAAAGCATCCACTAATAGACGACTAGCTCTATGACTCCAACGGATCTGGTTCGGACTTGGAGACGTACCTCCAGGGCATTGCGAGAGGAGATAGAGAACAAAAGAGTCTCTAGGCGGTTCCAAAGCTAACGGCTGAGGAGTGGAACTTGGCTTGGCCTGATAGCTACCGCAGGTACCTCGCCGAGCCAGATTTACACCCATGTTTTTATTTGGCATCCAAGTGAGCGACGGTCATTTTCCTGTGCAAGATGATGATACCTTTTGCACTCCCGGTAGGGCATTCATATGGCATCTACGGATCTATGGAGAATTCATAAATGCTGCTGGACCGGCCCGGTTGCGGTAATGCTAGGTCTCTATAGCAGCGGCAGAAGAAGCAACGGCAGACGAGCGGCTATGCGAGTACCAGCAGACCCCTGGAGACTGGAAATGAAGATATGAGAGAAACATGGTGGTGGTACGCTGTAGCGTGCATCAACTTGATCCGCGCCTCGCCCGGGAACAGACAAAAGGGAAATGAAAATAAGACACATAAACATGGGGGTGTGATGCAAATTATGGTCAAATTCACACAAGTCTTCTTTGCGAAGAATTACAATGGTACAACAAGACCGATTTGTGGTATCAAGACCAGTGAGTGATACGATACCCAAAAGAGCGCCTACCAGACGATACAGGGCAGCCGGCTGGCAAAGCACCAGTGCTTCGAAACGAAATTATTAGATGCGCGATCGCTGCTAATCACGACTTTTCAGCGTTCTCGGTCTTATTTACGACGAGAACAGCGAGAGAAAGAAAAGAACTATGGGGGAGTTAACTCAACTCATTACACAGACACATCTTTGTTCAACCAAAGCCATTGACCAATCAGCGCTTCTTGATAGTGGGCAGCATTCTCTCCATGACTTGAGGCTATTATTTTGGCTCAGTCTCGGTGCTTTACTATCAGCTCTATCTGCCTATATTTGATATTCATGTCCCCAGCTTTCACATAATCTCAACAACCGCTCGTTGATCTTCGGTCTGCGCCATCTGTTCTACCTCGCGCAGCTCATCAGGAAAAAGAAACGTCTACTCCTCAACAGTCCGGTCCAAAGGCACTTTGCGTTTCTTTGTGCTTCGTCCACGTACACCGACCAGCGCGCACCTTACCTCTAGAGGTTTTGACGCCTTACCTCTAGAGGTTGCCCGCACCGCAGCTTTACCTCTAGAGGTTTATGTCCCACTCACATGACGCCGGCTTAGGGACGGGCAATATGTGACTTTGTCCATGGGTTGCCATGTCATGGACCAAGGGAAGTTCAGTAGAGGATCCACGTTTGCGCCAGATTGGGTCTTCTTCCTTAATGCCGAGGATGATTTGTTTGCCTTGTCGATGCAGCACCGTCTGGCGAGAGGATCCTGGATCCCTGCACCGAGGCTCTTGCACACTGTAACAGAGCCGCAGCAGCATACGCACGCTGGATCGCATCTTTCCGCCGCATCCTCGAATTCAAATCAGTGGTGTTACAAACACTGTTCTGCCGTAACACGGCACACCTAAATCAAAGGATCTACAGTACCTAACCCCCACCATTGGACCCTGACGGCTTTCAATGACCAAAATCGAATCTCAATCTGAAGCTTTGAGCTCCAGGCCCGAGCTCCAGCTCGGCGGATGAGTGTGGGGTGCATCGCCGTGCCGGACATCTCGAGTTGTTTAGCGGCCCGCCGTTCGCCATTAACCATGAATACCTCATGCTTGGGCCTTGTTGTTATCTGCCTTCAGCGATCACCCCAAACCCATAATAAGCATTCGTTTTAATGCAAATTTACCCAGTGGGAGGCGACCGGCAGTAGTTGATAACCGGCCCTTCTGTTCACTGCGCGATAACCGCCTGTCACATCCAGTGCGCAAGGAGAGAATGTCTGGCCACAGACGACGATCAACCGCCCCAATGTTTTACATACTCTCGTATGCACATACTTGGAGAGAAAACCTTGCTCCTTGAGGTCAATCTCCCGCCCTCATCAGATGTCTATTCCCGATTCTACATACATTCCACCCCCACGGAGGTCAAAGACCGGCACCATGGGTTTGATCTGGATCGGACCAGCCAATACCCACCTCGTCCCAACTATCTTGACGGCGGCATGACCTGCCTGACCACTCTCTCGGTGGAATAAGGCCGGCGCATTGCGAATGACAGCTAGTTTGTTGACTAAAATGGCTATTCTATTGGTGCGCATTTGTCCCTTCTTATCTCGACTTATTACACTCTACAATTCTGTGATGCTGTGCTGCCGCTCGACAGGTCAAGCGGCCCTCAACTGTCTATGGATACAATTACGTACCATGCTTTCCCTTTTGTCATGCAGGATTTCTCGATATAATTTTTGGGTCTGGGAATGACAGGCGTGATTCTTGAGCTGTCTACCTATCTAGCCTAGACAGCGAGCTAGGTCCGACCTCGGCCTTCGGTGTACCCCTCCGAAGACTTCCATGGGCTAAGAGGGACTGAATAAAGTTGATGAACTGAGCAGACCAATTAGGGTAGGGCTGACCAGAAACCGAAGAGGAAAGCCTCTCTCGATTTGATGATACATGGCGTGTACCCATGATTTCATCGGCCGAAACATTGGAAGCATTGACGGTTTCCCCTCGCAAATGCCGAGCTGGTGGCAGTTGGAGTCTTGGGACCATTTCTGTTGTTGACACTTGAATTTGCATGCCTGCCTTTTCTTTGCCTAAGACATATCGTCGTGAACTATCAGACGATAATTGTTATCGCCATTTGGTTTCTGTCAGACTGACCCAGCAACTAGGCAAAGGCCGCGGCAGCCCCTTTGTCCTAATGTCTTGAAAACGGGTTGCCGAAGTATTGCAGATTGCATGCATCATGTGGGATTATGACCAGGGGCTCAAAGCATAATGCAACTCCATCTCCAACAATCGGCTAGAAAAGGCAACATGCGGATCTGACAACGACTTGAGCTAGAGCACAGCAACCTTCATGGACAATTGGATCAAGACTCGGCAACGGTCAAGTCGAAACTCCACGTTCACGGGCAGAATCCGACCAGAACATTACCTAATTCACCTGTACAAAGGTTGGGGTATGCACCGTGACCTTGGATGTGCTAGGTTAGTCGGTTGTAGCTAGTCTTCCCTACTTTCTCCTTACCTTCACCTTGTTCCATCACTTTACGGATCCCCATGATGGAAGACGTCCAGGCACAAGCTAGAGAACCTCCACACAAGGTTGAGGAGACCGACCGGGCCCACCCCAGCTCAGATCCCTTTCTTTCTTTCTTTTCTCTTTCTAGATATATGAGATGCGGGAGACTCCAGCAAGAAGGTACGTATACGCATGGGCCCAGGCTGTGAGACCTGGATATACTTCTTTACTTTGGACCGCCATTGTTGTGCGAGCTGCAAAGACCAAATTTGGAATTGCTCAACAGTCGTCAAGTGTTCTGCATACACATTGCCTAATTATTAACCACACTTGCTGACCTGGGGTAGCAGAGGTGCCGGTCCGTTAGCAGGTTGTTACCAAACAGTTAAGCCACCTCGGGGGGCTTTCCGGGGAAATTCTTTATATATCTCCGTTTTGCGGGGGAGCAATTCCTTGCGGTCACTGGCCAGTAGCATTTTGCTGTGATGCCTGGGGACATGATCTGTATATTCTAACCATATTGATTCATCTAGTGTTCCCCGGAGTGCGATCATCTGCCCCTAAGACTTCTCTGGTGACGAGTACTGCAGGTAGCCCAACCTGGGGTGCGATTCTAGATGATCGAGGGAACAAATTCTCGTAAAGGTACAAAGCCATTGTGTGGCAGCTATGTGCTGGTGACACTCTCCGAATCCCGAGCTCAAGCCCGGGGACACTCCCTTTGTGGACGGCATTCAGTCCGGCACACCGATCCGCCCGGTGACCGTCGGTCTGGTTTCCCCTTATTTGCTGACAGCGCTCTGAACCTTCTGCCCGGCCTGCTCAACCTTGCCCTTGGCAGCCTCAGCCGCCTGCGCCAGTTGCTCCTTGGGCATGTTCTCCTTTCCACCCCAGTAGTGGTAGTTGAGGTATCGGTATCCTTGAGTGAGCTGAGCACCGGCGTTGACGAAATGGCAGGCGAAGAGGAGGTAGTTTTTGGGCGTGACGGCCAGAGAGTATCGCATAAAGGTACCGGCATAGATGATGAGAGCACCAGTCATCTGTCCCGAGATCCTAGAGCAGGTAAGTTAGCCATTGACTGTTCTGCAGGCGAAGGAAAGGTCTATCATACAGTTCAGGGCTCTTCTGTGTGTCCATGATGGCCGCAAGAGGAATGCCAAAGTTGGAGACGGGACCCCAAAAGTCTGCAAGAGTCAACGGTCAGTACATATTTTTTGCCTGTCAATTGCCCCGGAGCTGCCGTGTCCCTAAAGCCGCCATTGCGCATATCGACATGCTCAACCCTCCCACATGCAATTGACATGGCGCAAGAGTAAAACTGCGTTGCGTGCCATATCTATGCTTTGAAAGAAGTTTTTATGACTATTGCAATCGTGGGTTTGGAGGTTGGGAGGTGATATCACAAAATTGCGCTCTCGGAGACGAATCGGAGCTCATGCAAAAAGCATGACAGAGCAGTTGGGAGACGTACGGGTCGAGCAAATGTAGTCAGATACCGGGTTGGACCGGATCTTGGCGTTCGCAGCCTTGATGAGAGCAGCCATCTTGATTGATCTGTACGGGCGATGTTTCGTGGATGCCAGAGATAGAGCGGACTGTCTGTCGTTGGGTTGAGGTTGTTGGAATCCCCCAAATCAATGTTACGCCAAATCAACAATTTCCAGTTGGGTCACGTGCCTAGTATATCTTGGTTATACCCCAACATTTCCGCATTATCTAGACATAAACTCCTAAATCCGAATATAAAGCACCAGGGTTATTATCACCAGCATTCTTTTAACTTTTCACGCTTGGTTGATGTAAGATCTAAAATCTACCACAAGTGTCAGATTCCCAGCGACACCGAGGCCGTTCCCTATGGTTCACCGAGGTCTGCAGCTACAGCTACAGCTCAAACATGGGAACTTTCGGACTTTGTCCGTCTAGAATGCACATTGTTGGACCAGGAGGAAAGGCATCCCGTCGTGATGGGGTGTGTGTTGGAGACAGTTTGACGCCACGCTACCACCGTACCTAGTTCCCAACTCGTGAATCTCGCGAGATGTATCCCGGCTTGTTGCGGGGGTTGGAGCTCTTCTCCATACTCCCCATATGGAGTACCCCAGACGGATATTGGGGGGACTTGATGATTTTTGTTTTGCCCATTCAGAAGCTATCCCAACTTTCAATTGACTTTTTTCCCTTCAGACCGTCGAACGCCACAGCGATGATCAGAATTGGAGAGGACCCTGCTGACCTGGTAGCTTGCTGTTAGAACTGTGCTTAGACGATGTTACTCAGGAATGAGGGTGTAGCTATCAACCAGTTTCCATGCAGCAGTCTATCCGGGATCTCAATCGACTAAACTCTCCCTTGAATGCAACCATCGTAACAAGATAGGTATTTGGTATTGAGACCGGGGTGTGGGGAAATTCGGACATGCGGAGGCCGGGGCCGTTTCCCGGCCTGTTCCGATGATGGATCGGAAACTGTTTCCAACGGAATTAATCTTGCTTTCTGATTTCCAGAAGCATTGACGTTCCCACGCTCTGGCTTTTTCTTGTAACGGCAGGCTAGGCTTTGGTCCGTGGGAGATTTCATACGCGTCGTGTAAGTTCTTGAGGAGCTGCCAATGTGAAGCACCAGACACCCAGGCGAACCATAACTCGCCTAAACTTCCACGAGGACGCCAATCCTGAGTCTTGTAATTATTTTATAGGTCAACCATAATGTAAGGGTATTATTTATTCACTATCTAAATATGGTATCATACTCGGCTTTATTTCAACTACCTTCAAACTAGGGGCTTGGTCCGCTTCTATCCGGGTAGTTGTCTGTATACAGTCCGCTTTGCTCGACCCTCTTACAAGAATAGTATTGAATATTTGCAGAATTTTGCACTCCGTTTTAGGGAATTCCATACTTGCATCGAAGATAGATGTCCTGTTTTCCTGTGTCTCTTGACTACTCTAGTAAATAATGCTGCAAATTCCAGCCCTATAGATTTCTACTGTAGTCCTGCTCTTAAAGCTAGTATACAAGTACACAGTAATCATGCTAACCTTCACAACTTAAAACAAGGAGTTAGGCAGAATTCATTCAGTTACTTAAAACCCTCTAGGGTCGGGAATTATTGAAAACATTACCCTGGGGAATAATGCAGAGGGAAACGGGGCTTTAATAAGAAATTACTGACTGGTTGTACAGAGGGGTTACATATTGACAGAAGAACTACGAAAAGCGTCAGGGCATAGACATGATGGATACAATAATACAACTCTTGACACATATTCTCGCTTATATGAATTCAAGGTTGATGCTTTCCATCTCGTCACCAGAATAAGAAACATGCCATTATGCCAAAAGCGAAGGTACCTCCTTGACATCGCAAGCAAGTATTAGGTCTTTATCAGTTTTACACAGAACTGAAGTTACCCTGGAGCTCCTCTCTGTAAGTGAGGTGTGGCGTTTGACAGCTCCAGCCACCGTGCCTGCGACTTTTGAAATCCAACTTCTAGGCAGACTCCGGAAACAAGGTGAGCATTTATTGGATGCATGACTCTTTAACTCACGCTAAATACCTTTTTTCTAGCGAAAATACAGCTCTGGCCACTGAGATTGAGCGTGGAAAATTAAAGAAACCCCAAACAAGTGAAATTCTTTGGTGAGTCATTCTGAGTATCAGCCCAGCCAATGCTTGTGTTTGTCATCGTCGGCTTCGCCACACGGGAACAGGCAGGGCTCCACCAACTTCAACGCCTCCCAAGATTTTGCTTGCAAACGCCCTTGATATAACATCATCAGGTTCCTCCTCTTTTGCCTCTCTCCTCCTAAAAACTTCCTCCCCATTCCTCTTACTCTCACTCTTGCTACCGAGCAGCAGGACTGTCAACTTCAGCTCTCGTTTCAGCGAGCGCTTCCTTCGCCTGCAAGTCTTTTGTCAGACGGTTTTGCTCTACATATTCTTTGTTTCCAGTTTGAAGACGCTTTATACTACACAGCGCAAAAATTTCATCACCAACGGCTTCTCAGCTCACGACTGTGGTTTCCACCATCATGGCAGAGCAAGAGACCAGTGCAGCCTCTAGTCAGGCTCAGACACAAAACCGGCCCCAGAATGAGGGTCAAGGATCAGCATCAGGATCGCGAGGAGGCTCACGCGGACGACGTAGGGGAAGAGGTGGACGAAGCCGTGGTCAGCGAAATGATGCCTCGGCACAGGGCTCTCGAGGTCGTGGAAACGCTTCCTCGCAGACAAACCCTGCCGATACTGTTGTTGCCACGCCTCCCACAGCCGCTCCAACAGAGCCAGCGGCATCTGCCCTAGCTGAAAGCTCGGGAGCTTCCAGAGGCAGACGTAACCGGAGAGGTAATCGAGGCGGTGCTCGCGGCCCAGGAGAGCAGGGAAGAGGCACGTTTACGATGGGACCGAGACGCCAGTTCGGTGGACGCCTGACCACGACAGAGGGATCAGCAGAGACGCCAGCTCAGGACGCTTCATTGAGTGCAAACGCTCCAGAGTTTGTCCCCGGACAGCCCATGCCTCAAAGGAGGTAGGTTCAACAACATAAGACACTACATGTCTGACTAGTACTGACCTTTTACAGTGTTCCACAGCAACCCTCAGCTGAGTCTCAGTCGGCTCAGCCTCGTTCTAGGGGAAATCGAACAAGGAACAGAAAGCAAGATAGACCTCGTCAAGAGGTTCCCAAGTCCACTGCATCTGAACTGTGGCAACGGATTCAAGAAGACATCGCTAATTGGAATTACGAATGTCGTGTCTGTACCGAAGAGGTTACCCGCAAAACCGAGGTCTGGCCATGCACCATCTGCTGGACCGTTGTTCATCTTGAATGTGCCCACCAATGGTGGGAAACTTCCATGAAAGTCAACGAAGAAAGTGGCGATAAATCATGGCGCTGCCCTGGATGTAACTCGACCTTGGCTGAGGAACCGAAAAACTATTCTTGCTGGTGCGGAAAGGAGGACAGCCCTAGTCGCAACAGTATCTTGCCACCTCATTCGTGTGGACAAACGTGCTCCAAGACCAGGACGACCTGTTCCCATCCATGCCCTCTTCAATGTCACCCAGGGCCCTGTCCGCCTTGCAACATCATGAGCCCGCCGGAGCCCTGTTATTGCGGCAAGAACACACTTCGAAAAAACTGTAGGGATACTGATTACTACAATGGATGGTCGTGCCGGGAGCTCTGCGGCGACCTACTACCTTGCGGACAACATGAGTGTTCGCAGATCTGCCACCCAGGTGTCTGCGGTACATGCGACGTGCCAGTTAAAGCCAAGTGTTATTGCGGTCGAACTGAGAAGGAGATGCAATGCTCCAAACAGGACGAACTGTGTGATTCATATGATTCGGTCAACAACTTTTGGTTTGAGGGTTCTTTCAGTTGCCAGACTGCTTGTGGAAGAACTTACGACTGCGGTGTTCATCGTTGCGAAACGTCCTGTCACCCATTAGATGAGCTCCCAGCTCATTGCCCCTTCTCACCTGACGTTGTTACTCATTGTCCTTGCGGGAAAACTCCCCTTGAGGATCTGATGAAAACTTCACGACAGTCTTGTGAAGACAACGTTCCTCACTGTGAAAGAGTATGTGAAAAGCAGCTACAGTGTGGCCATCTTTGTCAGTCCTTGTGCCATAATGGAGATTGTGACCCATGCAATCAAGTCATGGATATCGATTGCCGTTGTGGTCGAGTTAGCTCTGAAACGCTCTGCCATGAGGGTGACATCCAGCACCCCTTGTGCTTCAAGGTATGCCAGGCAACCCGTAACTGCGGACGACACCGATGCGGAGAACATTGCTGCCCAGGTGAGAAGAAAGCATCGCAGCGAATTGCCCAGCAGAAGAAGCAGCGCCTTAGCCCCGAATCACTTCCCGTCGAGGCTGAGCATATCTGCGTTCAAAGCTGTGGAAGACCACTCAAGTGCGGTAGTCACTTCTGCGAGCAGCTTTGTCACCGCGGCGCCTGCCAAAGCTGCCCCGAGGCTATATGGACTGAAATTAGCTGCAACTGCGGTGCCACTGTTCTTCATCCGCCTCAACCCTGCGGCACTCGCCAGCCGTCCTGTACTAACAAGTGTCGGCGACAGCCCACTTGCGGGCATCCCCCTATTGATCATCAATGCCATCCTGATGATGTTGCATGTCCTCCATGCCCCTACCTAGCGGAAAAGACGTGTGCCTGTGGTAAGACCACCTTTCACAACAAGCCGTGTCATCTCCAGCAGGCTCACTGCGGTGAGATTTGTGGACAAAAACTTTCATGCGGGCTTCACACGTGTAAAAAGCTTTGCCATCGGCCTGGAGAATGCGGCGATGCGCGAAATGGTTGTGAGCAAATTTGTGGAAAAACGAAGCTGCTCTGTAACCACACGTGTCAGAATGTCTGCCACGGCCAGACTCGTAAGTCGACAACTGTTCCATATCAATTTTGTAAACTAACACATATGCTAGCATGCAACGAATCCACAGCCTGCCAGGTAAAGATGTTTGTCAGCTGCCCCTGTGGCAACTACAAGAAGGAGTTCAAGTGCCTAACAAGCACGAGCAACCCAACTCCAAACCGTCCAGAGATTCGATGCGACGAGGAATGCGAACGCCTCGACCGTAACCGTCGCCTCGCCGCGGCTCTCAACATCGACCCGGCCTCTCACACTAATGATCACATCCCATTCTCGGACAACACACTCAAGCTTTACAAACAATTTCCATCATGGGGCGATGCACAGGAGAGCCAATATCGTGTCTTTGCTGCTAATACAGACGAAGTTCGCCTTCGATACGAGCCCATGCGTAACCAGTCCCGCCAGTTCCTCCATCTTCTTGCCGAAGACTTTGGCTTCGAGAGCAAGAGTGAGGACTTTGACATTCACCGGTCCGTCGTTGTTTGGAAGACGGACAAGTTTGTCTCTGCACCGACAAAGACACTTGCCCAGTGTGTCAAGATCCGAGCCGCACAAGCTGCCGAAGCTGCAGCCGCGGCGGCAATTCGTCCTCCCAGTCCACCAGTCTTGGAGACAGAGCCCTTTAACGCACTGGTCCTGACAGAGCCTCGCTTCGGCTTGACCATTGACGAAGTCAATGCCGCTCTTGTATCAGACCTCTCATCTGTGCAAGGGTTCTCCTTCAAGGTTGATTTCCTTAACGAAGAAGTCCTCATCAAGGCGACAGCCGCATACTCCGCCTTCCTCACCCCCGCCCCCATGGAGAAGAGCCTCGAGGCCCTCAAACCGCGCATTGAACAGACAATCCGCCGCGAAAAGCTCGCCGAGGGTGTTCTGCTCTGCCACTCGGACGTCAACGGTGCCGTCACCCGCCGCGAGGTCCTCCGCCGTCCTGGTGCGGGAGGCTGGAGCGCCGTGGCCGGACGCGCGGCGTCTAGACCTGTGTCTTCGTCATCTACACCAGCCCCTGAAGAGGCCAAGCCCGGGCGCAAGCTTCTTCTTGGGCTCAAGAAGAAGAAGCCACAGCAGCCGGAGGCAGGCAAAGTGTGGGCTGCTCTTGATGGGGACGTAGAATGCTAGGCGCATTGGTGAGGAGGAGGTGTACGGATAAGATGTTTTGAGGCTTAGATATGTGTACCAAGGTAGTTAATTGGAATACAATACTTCTACGAAACTTTATTTATGCTTCTTTTTTAATGGTATTCTGAAAGTCTAGACAATTAACCAGTTTAATGCATTCTAACAACTTACAACGTAGGTAATCCATGAAGATATCATAACAAAATAAGATATATACTAAGCTTTACATGTCTACTCAATACTTTACTTGGATTTCTAAGCACTATGATAAATACGTAAGCTTCTGCTATGTAGGTATTATTGGACCTTGTGGAATTGACTGTTATTGGAATTGGATAGACCTATAGGTGTGCTCTTGTTCATACTACATAGTGTGAATACTCTTCATTTAGACATATCAACCAGAGCGCTAAGGTTGATCTTCAATGCTCGTAATTAAACTTGCATCCGAGACACGGATGTAACCTCAACTCCAAGTTTTTTCACATCACGCGAGCGACTTCGCAACTTGTAGGAGGGATCACATGAGAAAAGATCTCCACTAAACCACCACACGCACATACGAAAACTTTATTCTTTGTTCATCAATGTCTCATTAATTTCCAGGTTTTGTTTTCTAGCTTGAGGGGTTCAACAAGACGCCAAATTCGAATGCTGTGTGGAGGCGTGTACATGAGCAGTTGTATGTATGTATGTGCAGTTGTAGTAGGTCTGTTAATACAAAAAACGGAAACAGAAGTATCGTTCAATCGTGAGCGCTATGCATGCTGTCCTATGTTGTCCCCTTTTTAACCAAGGCCATGTGTGCTTGGAATGATCTGGAAGGAATGCGAATGCTAATGCTGTTACCAAGTTTCTACGAGTGTGTCTTCTCTTGTGCTACTTCACCCGTCACCTCTGCGATGAACTCTGACATGGCCTCGAAGTAACCTTCTTCGAGAACGCTCGAGTTGTGGTCGCCACCGGGCAAGGGCTTCCACCGCTTGGTGGGTGCTGCGGAGATGTCGTACAACTGTTTCATGTGTTTTGGACTGCAGAACATTAGCTGGTGTCCTGTCTCGCACGATGGGCGATAAAAGAGTAAGAGGTTATGTTGATCATCAGGGAAATATTTGCTTTCTTATCAAGACCACAGGGGTACAAGACCACTGGGGTGCTTCAACTTTTGTGGGTGATACAAATTTGATCATCACAGGATCAAGGGTAGTTTGTAGAAAAGGGTGTAGGGGACAACTTACGGCACAATCTCATCCTGCAAGCCACTGATGAAGAGCGTCGGCACTTTTGTGATGTTGGGGAGAACCGACTCACTGGGCCAGACCTGGTGGCATAGCAGGGTAAGGTATTTGGCAGGGGGGACAACAGAGGGGATAAGCTTTCGGATGGAGAGAAAGGTGTTCTCAAGTATCAAACCAGCAATATCGCCCGCTTCTTGATTCTTGGCCACGAGCTTGATGGCGACGGCACCACCTAGACTCTGACCGTACACCATGAGCTTGTGATCTCGCGTCTCGGCCCGTCGCCGCAAGTAGTTGAGACCCGTCTGAGCGTCGATATTGAGACCCGACTCGTCAGGTTGGCCCGTTGAGGAGCCGTAACCTCTATATTCAAGCATAAAGACATTGCAGCCAATATAGTTTATGATCATGCGAGCAATTGGTAACCGGTGACCGATATTGCCAGCATTTCCATGAAACATCAATATGGTAATGTTTGAGTTCTTGTGGCCACGAGGGCCGCGGATATAAAAGGCCGAGAGCTTTTCGCCATCGTCGGTCGGAATATAGAGCTCTTCGAAGTTTTTAATGCCAAAGTCGGAAGGTTTGGGAACGTCGGAGCGAGAATTTGCGGGAATGTTGCTCGGGTAAATGAGAGCCCTAATATAGGCGTTAGCGCGGGGCTCGGCATGATGATGATGCGGGTCGGGCAGCAAGGAGGCTGACGGAGGAAGTGGATGAGGAGTAGTAGGTGAGGAAGAAGACGACGGCTGTAATAGTAGTAGCAGTGATATACGGACTTTTGCTTAAAGTATAGTAATGAAGTGAGGACGGCGGCGATACCCTATAAAGATGCGCATCGGCGTGGTCAGCTCAATTCAGCTCCTGTAGGGTCGAATAGTGGCTGATCTTTTTTTTTTGGGGGGGGGGGGGCGTTTTGGCGCCACATACCGTT
>JAATHB010000333.1:0-47954 GCA_014822075.1 Fusarium buharicum | reverse complement strand
GTAGCTTGCCTACGGAAATTACGGAAGGCAAAATAAAACCCCCCGTTGCTTGGTATCCGTCCCCGCCCCCGCCCTCAACCTCCGCTTGGGCACAGCCAACATGACTTGACATGACACATAGAAACATAATGGAAAGAGTTTTTCAGGCTAGGGATGGACACATTGCGCATAACTAGCGTCATCTCCATCTCCGGGACCTTTCTCGTTTCTCACTTCCCCGCATATGCTACCCCAGAATCCGCACAAGCGCTGATCACTCCCCGGTTTCGGCTACCCCGGACTGCTGCCCCCAAATCATGATGCTCAGGGAGCAGGGGGAAGAGAAGCTCCGCAGTGATGACACCTTTGGAGTTTTGTTTTTTTGCGGGATGCACGCCGTTGTCATTGTGGAGAGGCTTCTATGCAGCTTTTGCCCTGCTTCCATGGAAGATGTGTTGGAGACGAGCTTACTAGTTATGCATGGAATATGTCGTCTTTGACCAAACAGGACAAGCTAGAATAATCCATCTCACTCTAGAATCACGCAGAGAAGTGAACAAGTGATGTAAGACTGAACTCCAGTCTCCATAACGCCCCGGTTAAGTTTAACCTAGAAATCTTCTATGCATACAGTATCTCCATTGTGAATGAACCCCTGGAAAACCCGACTAAACCAATGCTTTTTGCGCCGCCGCCCAACTAAAAGTGATTAAACATGATATTGCTAAAACTTTCCCCTTCCCACCACGCCGGCCCCCGGTTCTCGCTAAGCGTAGGCTGGGCGCTGTCACATCCCATGTCGGCAATGTTGACAAACTGCGACGAGTCCGCGTAGAGCCAGGGCGTAGTGCACAGCGTTAGACTGTCGTCGACGGGGATCTCATCGTAGGCCGAGTCCCGCGCAGAGTCTGGGCCCTGCGACGACAGCGGCGCCGTGTAGGAGAGCGTCGGTGCTTCTTGACCCCCGTCTGCCGTGTTTATTGTGATCTCTGGCGCGCTGGCGACGATGATCTCGAGGGTGACGTTCTCGTTTGAGTCGTCGTGATGGGAATTGGGGACGAGGGATGAGTTGAGAAGGCCAGAGGTGGGCAGCTCGTGAGAGTCGGCTACGGTATTGAATTGGAGAATCTTCCACATGAGCGGGACGCTGAGGTAGATCTTGGAAGGCATCCAATCCTCGACGTCCATGCTTTCTGTGCCTGCGGCAATGCGCGTCATCTTGTCGAGATTGCGATCCTGCAGCTGTTAGTTTGGGTTATCTAATAGTGTAGATAGAGATGCTTACCAATGCTCTGCAAGCGGCGGAAGTAGGCAGGAAATTCTTGAGGAACCTCCTGCACTTGGCAAAGTCGGCGTTGGACTTGTGCTTCAACCTCGCCGCAGCAGCACAGCAATAATACAAATGGACCGTGGCCGCAATGGCTGCGACATGGCCAAAGAAGGGATCGGCAAGTGGTACTTGCTTGTCAACTACCATGTCGATCATTCGAACGATCCATGTCGAATGCAGCAGCGCCAACTCCGAAGACCGTCTCCAAAAGGTGTTTGGGATAGCCAAGTTGGGGTTGTGCTGAGCGCCGACAATGTATAGGAATGGGTGGTTCAAGACGGTGGGAATGACGTGGTAGGTGAACTGCTCCTTCAACCAAGGCGCCCAATAGTCGCGATGCATCTTTAGATCCTCAACCTTGCGCTCATAAAACTTGACCGTGTCGTAGCGATGGCACATGGGGATCCTGTTCTCCGTCTCCATAAAGTCAGCGAGGACTTTGGCGTACATGGAGTCGTGCCTCCAGGGCTCCTTGATGTTGTTGTGCGCACAATCCGAGACGTATTTCCTGACCTGACTCCAAACCCAACCGAGGTGGACACTCGTATTCCAGATTCCAGGCTCATTAGGATGTTGGCAGCCAAGGTCATCTCTGGGTAGAGTGGGGGCTCGGGGATCGTGATCGACCGGGGCCCCTCTTGTGGTGGAGTATGAAGGTCGCCAAATTTCTGTTGGTACGCTCAGGAGACCTTCTTGACGACCGTAGGACTGCTCGAGCAGTTGAAGACTCCAGAATAGCCTCTTTTTGCGTTCTGTCATGGCGTCTTCCATACCGTAGACGGACTCGACGTCGAGCATGGCGGAGCGACATAGTTGAAATGCGAGGCCGAGGTGGAATTGACCAAGATGGACGTTTCCGTCTGTCGCAATGTTAGTTGTGCTTTGGAGGGTGAGTCCCTAATAACATACCGATAAAGGAAGAATAAGAAAGAAGACACAAGCTCTCAAGCGTAGCAAGATCCACAGTCCCATTCGCAATCCTCAACATGATGAGACTCTTTGCATTGTTGGCATACAACTTAGCCTGGTCCCCATTCTCAGAGAAGCGCAGGGTCAAAGCCAAGATACTGCAAGCAAGCTCATCAGGCAGCGAATTAAAGTCTGTGACTTCTTCCCTCTCAAAACACCATATTGGCTGTCGGTGGCAATACTCAAAGTAAAGCGCAATACCGACGGCGATGTCGGAGGCGTTGGGTCGGAGGGTAGAGTTCTCAGGCTCGGACTTGACCGATGGATGGCTGGTAGGGTAGCTTGTTTCGCGGGTGTTTCGAACGCCAGAGTAAGATTTTTCAGAGGTATCGGTTGTCTCTTCTAGAGCCGAGTCTAGTTGTTGCTGTTGTTGGTTCTGTGGTGGTGATCTTTGTTGTTGTTGTTGTTGTTGTTGTTGTTGTTGTTGCTGCTGTTGTTGTTGGTTCTGTTGGCCCTGTGGTTGCTGTTGTTTTGTAGACCTGTAAGAAAAAAAAGTTAGTATGGTTCAGTTGAAACGGGCGCTGTAGACGGAACGCAAACGTACATGGTTCCATTGAGCAAAAAATCGAGCTTCTCTTCCAAATGAGCCAGTCTCTCCTCCTATTAATTAATCGTCAAGATTTCTTCTTTTTTGTTTTTCATTCCGTGTGCAAAAACATGCACAACGTACCGATGGACCGCTCTGCGAGGGCCTGATTGCCGGGGGATAAGAGCATGACTGTTTGAGACGGACGCAGCTTGAGCACGCGGGTTTCTCGCCAGGACAACGAGTCTTCTTTCGTCTAGAAAAAGACACACAAGAGTTAGTTTTTTCATGAAAAGATAGGACAATGTCGCAGCGGGTGTTGCAAACCTGCAAGTCAGACAGGCGTGGTGTGAGCGTCGTCTGCCGCGAGAGCTGGTAGCAGGCCCATTGCTGGTGGTTTCTTCAGCGGGCGACATTGATGATCGCGACATTTTGTTGGAGAAATACAATAAGAGTATGAAGAATAAAAAAAATAATAAAGAGGAGAATGAAGAGGAGAAAGAGGAGAATAAAAGACAAAAAGACGTCGGTGCGTAATGACTATAGAGGATAGTATGAGATAGTCTGGCACAGTTGGGTATGGTATGAAGCGCTGGGCGAACCTTGTTCAAAGGGGCCCGCTTCCACTAAATACCTTAACAACTGCAGCGCTCAAACAGTTACAAACCCCGCACTGCCTACTGGCCCGTCCTGGCTGATAACCTCTTGAGGTACCTACAGCACCCACGCGGGGTTCAGCTAGGGGCTGGGGTTGGCTGGCTACAGTGGGCGGAAGGCTAAAAAAGTGCAGGCCCGTAGCAGTACAGTTAGTCTAGGGACAAGGGGGGGTGGCTATGGAATCTAAGAGGCCCACAGAGGACAAGGAAGTTTGCGTGCCAGAGGAAGAGAAAGAGAGAGAGAGGGAGGACGAGAGGGCGAGAGAGACTGAGAGGTAGAGGATGCTGTTGTGTTGGCAGTTGAGTTGGCAGAGCAGAAGCAACTTGTGCAGCATTGCAGTATTTGAGTGCTACAACAGGTACAACAAAGGCAGATAGCGTCATGATTCTACGGCAGATGCTATCCTATCCCTGCTATCTATCATCCATCTCTGTCTATCACTGACCCAAGACTTACTCCAATTCTCCCTCCCGTCCCTTCCATCATCCTTCTCTATCAAAAAACCCCTTCTAGAATCATTCTGTCACCAAAACTCTCTCTCTCCCTCTCTCCAAATAAGACGCACGGAGATCTATCGGGAAAAGATAACAGGTGTGGAGATGGCTACATCCATCCGAGATCATCACGCATACATAAAGACATGGGGGTCAGATAAGAAGTGGAGATGAGGAGAAACTACAGTACAAGGAAGACGAGATAACTACGTAGTCCAAGTTAACGTCCTGCATCCATCTGCACCTGTATCTGTCTCTACCGATGGAAGGCGAGATAAAAGACTCCGACAACGCAGTCAGCGATCCTTGGCAGGGCGCACGAAAAGAAAGGATTTCTTTGCTCCGAATAGAATATGCATGGAAAATTCTCAATTCATTATAGTCATATTATGCTTCCCAAGTACGCCCAATCACACACGTCATATCTTATCCCATCCCAAGGATTCCCATCCATCCATCCATCCGTCCCTCCCTTGCTTGATCTGATCCCTGAATTTCCCCCGCAGCTCTTCCCCAACGCTGCTCTGTTCCTTGATTCTCCCTCTTTTGTGATCGTCATCTTTTCTAGAACTACTCTATAGAACACTTCTTCTTACAACCTGGCTGCAGGATCCGCCAAGTCCCTCAACTCACTGTTGGGGAACTCGCAGTTGAAGCCAGGGTCAGGACGCTCTCTGTCCCAAGCCCACTTCTCCTTGAGCTCCGGCTCGAGCTCGTTCTCAAGCATCTGCACCACATACTTGCCCAGCACAGGGAAGAACTTGTATCCGTGGAAAGAGCCGCATGTGGCTACGTACAGACCCTGTGCACCCGCGTGCGGAGAGATGATAAAGTCTCCACTTGAAGTGAAGGCGTCCCTGTGTCATTCGGAGTTAGTCGGGCATTTCTCGTCGTCTGTGCGCACAAGACAAAACATACCAGCAGATGCGGTGGTGCTCATACTTCCAGTGAGCGCCCTTGCTGCCAAAGAAGAGACGGTTGGAGTCGTCAATGTCCTCCTTGAGCTTGGTAGGCACCTTCCACTGCGCGTAGTCCTTCTCATCAGGAGGAGCAGAGACGTAGCGGCCGGGCAGGACTTGGCGATGGTTGCTGAAGATATTGCGGCCCCACCACTTGATCTCGCGATCCTTGGTGGGTGGCAGGCTGCCAATGAATGGGGACTCTGTAATAAGCGTTAGCTGGTTCGTTTCGCCCTCTGCGGGGTACGCGAGGCTCTGGGGTAAAAGGGGAGAAAAGACATACTGTGTTTGTAGGTGTATCCTTGGAAGCCAACAGGCATGTCCTTCATCCTAGCGAATGACTCGTCATCCAGGGTCACCATGCCGGTAGTGATACCAGCGGCTGTGATTCGGTCGCCGGATCGAAGATCAGGCAGGTTGTGGCGCGCAGCGCTGTATTCTAGAAGCTTTGCTGTGAATGCGCCAGTCGACAGGATAACGTTGTCGGCAGAGATGACCTCGCCCTTGGAGGTCTGGACACCAGTGGCTCGGCCATTCTCAATCTGAAGGGTAGCAACGTCGGCAACAACGTACTTGACGCCCAACTTCATAGCCTCGCGGGTGATGGCGCGCAGAGAATCGCCGGCAGCACCCCAACCAGAGTTTCTGTTGACCAGGACCTCCTTGGCGCCATCGTAGTTGGCCTCCTCGTAGAGACCGCCGTAGAGCTTCTTGGCCTCCTCAATAGAGTAGACCTGGATGTCGGACTCGCGGCCAAGCTTCTTGTAGTTGTTGATGACATCCTGAGCGTAGTCGCTGCGGCATACCCAGAAAACACCGGCCTTGTGGAAGTGAGGCTGCCAGAGAGGGTCGGACTCAAAGATATCCTGAGCCTCGAGGGCAAGACGGCAGTAGAGGAGGTCGTCGTAATCTGCACGAACAACCTTGTTCCAATCCCAAGAAGCAGCTACGCGGTTGTCACCGTCGTAGGGATCGCGGTCAACGATTGTGATGGAAGCATTGGGATACTTCTGGATGAGAGTGTAGGCGGTAGAGACGCCAAAGACGCCAGCTCCGACGATGAGATATGAAGGAGAAGCCATTGTAGAATGAGAGTTCTGATTGGGTGAGGAACAAGGGAAAAGAGGTGATGTACCAATTGACGAGTTGGTAATCAAGATATAAGAGGTTCCTCGTTGAATTGCACGACTACAAAATGAATTGATGGTCTATTTCATCCCGTCCATTGGGCCTTTTATCACCCCGCCAGAGAGACGGTGCCGGTCTCGGTGGCCACCGTATTCCGGACGTCGCTCACCAAATCTCATTTTCCGGGACGTGTCTGGAATTCCGGAGAGGCCACCCCGGACTCCGGTACAGAGGGTGAAAATCCGATCACGTGAGGGGTTAGCTATCTGTAAGAATCGTACGTTGTTTTTTGGGGGGTATCTGAGATAGCGGTGATAACTTCATTTTTATCATGGAGGGAGGGTTTTCTAGACATGCGAGTAATTCAAGTGAATGAGGTGAATAATCTTGAGATGTGTCAAGATTGCTCGATGGAGACTGATGGGGTTTGACGCTTTGATCCTGCTGCATCTACGTAACTGTCTTTACTCATCGGTCTTTTGTGTCCTTGATTGTATGTCACCAGATCAAGGCAGGTCAGCTCGTCCAGCCTCTTTACTATCAACTCGGTTGTTCTTGTTTTGAGGCTATCTGGTGGATCACGATACCATCACTTGAGTGTTTAGATGTGGAAGCCTGACAGAAACGGTGACCATCTTTGCCTGACTTATACCCCAGTCATGCTCCCATATTTCTGTCTACCCTCGGTCCACCTTCTATCCACGCCGTGTCCCATTCTCATGTACGAGTTGCTGCCCAAAGTCCACATCAGGAAAAGTCTTATCTCTCTCCCTCCCTCTCTCTCCATGTTCCCCCCTCCCCCGCACTCCATTCACCACTCTCTTTCTCCATCAACATGCCGCATGCACCAACGCACGGCTCCGGAGATCGCTGATATCATGTTCGGAGAAGGTTGTCCCCCTTCTCCGCACAAAGATAACGCGTAACTCAAACTGTCTCTGGTCTAGCTTCATGCACAATTTGCACTCCACCAACCTCAACCGGTAATCGGACCTAAGCAGGGGGGCAGGGGGGAGGCAAGGCGTTGTCACCCAGTGAGCAGCGCTTAATTACAGGCGAAGTGAGACTTGACTTGTCCAATGCCCTCACACCATCTTGCATGACCGACTCGGTTCTTGACAAGAAAAGAAAATGAGGCTAAGCTACCGAAAGACAGACTTGCTAGAGACTAGGCCACCGCACATTGGCATCCGGACAAGGCGAGTCCTATCTGCCTATCATGATGCAGATTGAGTAATTGAATCCACTTCCCCATACCAAAGTCCATCATGGTCTCGACATTGCTTGTCGTGGCGATGCCGGCATTCGTCACCTTTCCCCAGAGCCTCGTCACCTTTCCCCAGCTCCTGGACCAACACGTAGTCAATGCTTCTCCTAGCGCTACCTTTTACCCCATCAACCCCATCATTTGACCATCGAGATGTCTGGGGAAGAGATAGAAGCGAAGCGAGGCGATGCCATCGTGATGTCCGGGGGAATCAAGAAAACGAAGCCATCGTGAGATGATGATCTAAGCGCCTGGACCCTTGTCATCGGGGTTCAGCAGTACCTAACACCGGAATGACTTGGCTTTTGATGATCACACTTTCACAGTCCCGTGTTTATTTGTTTTAGCCCCTCCCTTTGAGCTAGTTAGTTCCCCAGGTCCAAAGCCCCCCCATGCCCTGCCGTTGTTATCTGCAACCCCGGAGTGCCATACCGTGCCGTGCTGTGCTGTGCCATAGCATTGACCACTTGGCATTACCCCACGTGTGTCAAGACAGGGTTGTCGATGCCTTCGAGAAGTTGCAGTGATTATGCAAATCGCCTGAAACGTTTGGAGTTTTGATCTATTTTGGGGCTTAGGCGCGAAGTTACGTGTCTTGGGATGCCGCTATCGGTGGTAATCTGCAGATCCTGAATGTTCGACGGCATGTTCTATGCCCGGCACATCTTGTCGATTCTGTTCTTTGCTGTTTCTAGTCATCTTCGGTGTCTCCACGTAATCTATCCCTAGATCATCTTCTTGATCGAGATGCTCGTTGTAGGGTAAGACTTGACGAGATGATCGTCAGGGTCCGTCTCAGTTTTACTGTCCAGTGCTTTACATAAGCATCTGGCGTCGGTTCTAGGGTAGTATATGCCATTTGTTGGTGTGTTGGTGTTGATTCACGTCAATGACCAGAATTATTCGGTCCAAGTAGGTGAATCTATTTGAATCATGGTATTAGAAAGAAGTAAATCGAAATGTTTGTGTAAAGAAAAGAGCAGGCTTCTAGAAACTTGTAGATACTTGGATATATAGTCCATGCTGCAGGTCTCCCACATGAACTGAATACATGTACGACCACCATTCCTTACCTACATCTTCTCCAAACATACGATTCTTTGAATCAGGTCGTATGATTTTCATGTCTTATGAACGATTCTTCCCATATACATGAAGCGATCGTCAGGTTTGACAACATATCTGCCTTGATTTAGATGAAATACCAACCAAAAGAAGTTGCTATTCAGAGAACACATAAAAATTTATTCCCATGTGATGTCACTTGTCAACAGAAAACGAACCATCATGAGCAGAGACTCGCATGTTTCCATTGTCGCTTCCTGTGTCTTGTTGAATACTCAATGCCATCCGTTTTTCTCTTAAACCATGATATTCCGTAGACAATTCCAACCACCATCCCTTCTCGTTTTTCCCCCTCTACAAGTTCATACAAATTTCAATGTCGGTTAATCTACCCTTGCAAAATTCTTCGACAAATTTTCATAATCATCTCGCCAAAACCTGAAGACAATTGCAAGCGAGTCTCGTCAAAACATGACTCTTTTCTTCCCCGGACATCTTTTGGTCCGCCCCGTGGGGAGAAAATGACTGGATTCCACCGTTGCCATCGGCCCCAGCGGTGTTGATATCGGCAACGGGGTTAGCTCTCAGACCAATTTGGTGGTGAAAAAGGGTCCAGACTCGCTACTGTACGCATATGGTCATTCACAGCTTGGCGGAGAGCGGAGCAGCCGGTACCGAATCTTGACTAAGACTACTAGGTCACTTACATACAACGACTATTCGGTTAAACTTGCTATTCCGATATGACTAGGCGCCCAGCTTCAGGGGTTATTGCAACATTGGCAGCTGAATTAGTGGCTCTTATTATCGATTCCTTTCGGTCACGCATCGAATCCCAGCGCATCGTATCGTATCAGTCAGTATCAGCATTGTATTGGAATGACTGTATCGCCTCCGCCCTTTCTCCATCGATGGAACCGCGATGAGGCCGCGATGCAGCTCAACCAACAAGGCCTTGAAACCAGTGTTACGAAATAACTGATGCCCATATGACCAGTCAAGCGGTCACCAAGCAAAAGCTATCGACCGGGCATCAAATTCCATTAAACTCGTGGCAAGCAATGCAATGCAGACATCACCGTTTCGTCACCCGGTCAGGTGCCCGGCCGCGCTTTGGCCGAGATGTAAATGTCTGTTTCAGCCCTGTCTTGTTTTTCTCTACAGCCTCTACAGCAAGACCAGCCGAGCTTTCTCTCCCAACAGATTGATAGATAGCTCCATGATAGAGTTGTAAAGTAAAACTGCCGAGATGATTTGCAAGATACTGAATGATCCAGAATATGCGTGGATAGCTTCTTTGCAGGCTGGGCATCTGCAGGTCCGGAACGGTCTATTCCAAGGTAGCTATCAAGACAAGGCATGGGGAAGCGAGGTCTCCAACGTGGGGGGAAGTTCCTAGCAGGTAGTGGCGTCAGTAAAAAACAACACTTGCAGAGACCGTCATCGATAGAATTGGACTGAGGCCGGACAAGCCTTGCTCCAAAGGGTGTGTATCTCACTAGTCGGGCCCCAAAGATAGGCTCTCCGATCAGGTGACCGGTCGTCAACACCGGCGTAGAGGGCCACCTGATTCCAATCAACAACTCAATCTATCGAGATGAACGGCATCAGGTATCAGGTGGCAAGGGGTGGATGGGGATAGAGTATGTCCACGCCCTATTCTTAGCTTCAGATGTGGCAGATGCAAAGAAAGTATTTAGAAGACGTCCAGTTCCGACCAGAAACAGAATTATCATCAGCATCAAACACTCTACACTCACAACCACTACAACAACCAACAAAGACAAAGACTTTTATATAAGTCTCTTATCTTCCCATCTCTTGACTTTTATCTTCATTGCAAGATACTCTAATACATCCTCTTCTTCTTTCTTCTCTTTCGCACACACACCATCACAATGGCTCAGTCATTCTTGAAACGATACTTTGGCCTCGGCGGCGCTTCCACTGCCGCCCCTGCTGCCCCTACCCCTGAGGTTGAGAAGAGCGCCGTCCGCGCCCTTCCCGCTTCTTGGTATACCTCTGTTGAGATGTACGAGCTTGAGAAGCGCGCCATCTTCTCCAAGAAGTGGCTCATGACCACACACAAGAACCGCCTTCGCAACCCTGGCGACTGGCTCAAGTATGAGATCGCCAACTTCGAGCTTGTCATCTGCATGGACGAGAACAAGAACATCAACGCCTTCCACAACATCACCCGCTTCGGTACCTTCCCCATTGTCGCTCCTGAGCAGGGTGATGCTGGTGACGCCAGCACTGGCTTCGACCAGAAGCAGAACGGTCTTCTCCCCATTCACGTCAAGGTTGACGCTCGCGGCTTTGTCTGGATTAACATGGACGCCAAGAAGGTTCCCGAGGTCGCTTGGTCTGACGACTTTGACAACCTTGATGAGCACCAGCGCTTCTCTTACTACAACTTTGAGGACTACGAGTTCGACCACGTCTGGGAGATGGAGGGTGACTACAACTGGAAGATCCTCGCCGACAACTACAACGAGTGCTACCACTGCAAGGTCGCTCACCCTGATATTCCCACCATCGCCGACCTCAACTCTTACTGGGTCGAGACACAAAAGCAGTACATCCAGCACTTTGGTGCCCAGCGACAAGATCAAATTGACCGTGGCTTCCGCATCGCTGTCACATACTATCTCCCCAACGCCTCTACCAACATCTCTCCTCACTTCTTCATGATCCAGCGCTTCGTTCCTCACAGCCCTAGCCGCGCCACCATGCGCTACGAGTTCTACCGCAACAAGCACTCTTCCGATGAGGACTTCACTCTCATCTCTGAGCTCTACAAGCGTGTCATGTCTGAGGACAAGTACCTCTGCGCCAACGCCCAGAAGAACGTCAACGCCGGTGTCTTTGTCAACGGCGAGATGCACCCCGAGATGGAGCAGGGTCCTCTCTTCTTCCAGCAGTCCATCCGCGAGCAGCTCCAGGCTCACCACAAGAAGGAGCTCGAGGCTGGCCGCGAGATCTGGCCCGCTCAGCACGAGGCTCCTCAGACAACAATCAACACAAAGGCCACTGGCAGCGCAAATTACTCTTCTGGTGTTGAGTACCAACCCGCCAAGAAGGCCATTGCTGTTTAAGATTTGAGATTTTCTACGACTACTACTATTGCATTGAGATGAGAGGATGATTCAAAAAAGCGAGTTTTTGTTTTTTACATTTTACAAGATTGCATTTGATTTTTATGACATTATGATTTCGCAGATGCTTAATATCTGAAGATGGCATACTGCAAAGCTTTAGTTTTAGACAGACTAAATTGAGACCTTTTTACTTTAGAAGCTATTCAGACCCTTGATCAATGTGACTGTTTACTTACAATGACTACAATAAGCGGTGAAGGCTGCAACACACCTTGAGCTATCTTTGGCTCACCTTATCTCTCCCAATCAAGCTCCTCACACCCTCAAGGTGAGGCCGAGCCAACCTATGATAAGAAGATCAACATGGTCCGTCCACGCCCCGGAAAAGAAAGTCCTTGTCCCGGGGCCCGGAAAGCCCCCAACGCAGTCATGATATCACCTAAAGCTTAAATCGAGATTGCCCTGCGTCTTGGAGAGAGATAAACCAACAGACCAATCACCCTACACCCTCGACCCCGTTGTGTCACCGAGTACATTTGTGTGTAGCGCTAGTCATGCAGAATTTGTCGGGGGGTTACCCTGAGGAGAATCTGCCGTGTAGCATCGAGTGTTTGAGTGTGGACGACAACGAAGCTCTAGAGATAGCACACCACCAACCAACCAACCCGGCCTCCCCCAAACTTAGATTGTGACTATGTAATTATGATTGAGTTTGAGGCCGCTCTATCTGAGGGATGAACACATGTTCCCACCATGTATGTAAGTGATTGGGTTGAAGCCAACAAGTTGGGCTCAATTGAGTTGGTGGGAGGGCTACTGTAGCGTACTGTATGTATCACTTGTTCATAAATCTCATCACTGCAAGATAGAGACTGGATGAAATCGATACCTGCATTTGATGAGAATGATATCAAGATAGACCGCAAACCTGTTTTTACCTGACTCATCTGGGGTATCGCGATCAACCCAATACTTAGGTACCAACAGCATAGACTAGCGCTCAATCCCTGTAACCATCTGAACAATACCTGAGATTATCTTTCCCATTCTGTTAATCATCTGATATGCTGCAGCCTTCCTTCGGAACACGGACTTTCAACACTGTGATACATTCTCGGAGCAAGCTCCTCTGCCCATATTCGTCACCGCCGCGGCAACCAACCCTGGTCTTATCAGTCGTGATCAGCAATTCATATGCAAGGTCTTCAGTCATAGGACCTGAGTGCAGAAACGTGGGAGTATCAACAAGGACTCGGGGTATCCGAAGGATATCAATCAAGGGATTCGATAGATTACACACGGATATATCGTCAAAAGAATACTCAGGTACTGGAAGCCTTATCCAATAGAATACAATATCCTGTCCTGGATATTGTTGAGCCAGCCATTGGCCACCTAATTGTTGAACCAATCCGATAGTATAAGAGCAACCTGTACCTGTCGAATATAGAGCTGCTGGCATTATTATATATTTCACTTGCGAAACTGGCTTTACCATTGTTTCATGGCTGGATTGACCGACACTGCTTGAGACTATCGCCTGACCGCAAACTCACGTAACTAACGGCGACAATGAGATGTAGACACAATGTTAAAAATTCAATACTCTATATGAATGGTCTAAGAGAATACAATAATACACGATCATGTATAGACAGTGCTGTTCGTTTGTCGTTGACTGACTTGGTAACAACCCTCCTCTTCATGACCTGCCGCTGCCCGATCCCATCCCCCAGCAAACCATCAAGGAGTCAATTCTCCAAGTTGCGGATCCCTTCTACAGGCTCTATAGTCGCAATTATAAGATTCAATCTTTGCGGAACGTAGTGGTGACAAATCACGGATTGTGAATATTCACCCTTGAATCCTCCAGCCGGCTTCCTGTGAAACGCTGCAAACACTAATGAGGATGCGCAAGAAATAAACTACCGATGAGATGAGCGTGAGGGCTTTTGAATTATTCTATGAGTCCTATGATTGGTGAAACATATTCGACTCCTGCCCAACTTCTGATCGATAAACTGTCGATATCCTCACCAGATCATCCGTTCCCACGAGACAAACTTAAACCAATTAAATGTATTTCACATATCTAGGCTGACTACTCAAGTTCATCATAGATTTCTGCATGAAGTGGTAGCATAATTTGAAAAATTACAGATGACAGCTACAAACTTGGCGCATCATCATACTACACTCTAATCCTTTGTCCAACCTCTTGTGCGTACGTTGGACAGCTAGCTGGGCTGAAAACTGGTATTTTGCTGCCAGCTATTCCAAAATCCATTCTTTTTTATAGCACTTCTACTGCGCAAGAGAATACTCATCTGGAAATCAAACCCTATAACTTCAGCGTGACCGTAGTTACCCAGTTGGATCGTAGGACCCGACTTTATTCAAGTGAGACGGTAAATGAACGGTTGGTAGGGCAGTAATCTGTATCTGTATCTTTGAGATGGTTTCTGGTCCCTTGAAGACTGAAATTTCCAGACTGTGACAGATTAACGCGAAGGAAACCGAAAGCGAACATGGCAGTATCACACGTTCACCAGCCAATACACTGACGTGTCTCAGCTTCAACTGACCCCTCTCAGTTTGGAAAAAGGGGTCCATAAGATGTGAAGTCTAGCATGCACAGCATCTGTCTCTTGTTGTCTGCGTTGGAGATTGTAAGCCCTGGAGGCTCAAGTGTGAGGTCTAACCGTAAGGATGACTAAGTACTGGTAGTGTACTATGCCGTTCCTTGAGTTTAATGTACTCATCCTACGCACTTGTTGTCCGCTTCCATAGACAGCGCTAAGTGGTTCACGTCTCATACTCTTACAAGACCTGACAGCGATTATGATATCGCCATGGTTGAGGCGAATATTTCCCGCATCCAGATCTATCCCAAGCACCATTCACCGCCACTTTCTGTCCCGGACTATCTGTCAGCAACACTCCCGATATATAACTCACTTCACAACTCCCATGGCATCGCCCAATGAACAACCCCAATCTATCAGCGGGGAAGATTGGGAAGATCTCTCTCCCGAAGCAAAGATCCAGTCACTAGGAGATGACAAATGGGGCTGGGTCATCTACCGATGCTCCTACGCCAAAGAGTTTGACGGTTCCTGGGAAGATCTTAAGCGACGCATTCAAACGGGAACACGCGAGTCCATCGCCAATTCAGACACCCCTTGCAGAAACCATGGATTTCGTCTTCGTTCAAGATCCCACGCTTGAGGGCGCTTCAGTCGAGGACCTACGACGTCGTTTCCAAGCCTGGGCGCGTGACGATAACACAGCGAGTTTCGACATGGATAACGCCAAAGGCTCACGAGGTTCGAGGTATGAGTTCTTCGTCAAGGTCGACAATGAAGGATTGTGGAACGGTTATGTTAGTCTCGTTCAGGGCTGGCCGCATTTCCCGGGGAGTGAGGACTGGATGAAGATCAGGGCCAGTGCCATTGCGCATGAGCTCTACGTCGAGCTTGATAATCCTGAGGTTTGGTATGCGTATTACACGCCGCCAGAGAGTGGCGTCTGTAATGCTTGGTAAGGGAGTTCAACGTTCTACTAAATACCTGGAGTTGGGAATCCTTTATAGGATGGTTTAATCACACCGCCTCGAGTTGAATCTTTAAGGACAGCCAATAAGAGTTGAACAAACACCGTTAGCATTCATTTATAACGCGATTTAAAGTAAAAAATAGTTCGTGGGTTAGACCTGTTCCTACTTGCATGCCATAGTCCCCTCATCTCCCCCCTCGTTGGGGGAACTTGGTGTGATTTTCACTGTGGTTCTTAGTAACAGTTGCATGAACCTTTGCGTGAGGCCACGTCAAGTGGGATCTAGTTTTTTATTGAAGTCTATTTAAGCTTCTTATTCTAAAGTCTGATCTAATCGGTCCTTTCTTACGCATTTGCCCGGACATGCATTATCGCGCATAACAGGCTTTGAAGCCAAATTGTGTGTGTGTGTGTGTGTGTGTGGTTAGGCGAGGCGTATGAGGAAGCCTGATAGTTGACGACGGAGGAAGAAGAGTATGCTTCTTATAGCTTAAGATAAAGCTTATTTCCTATATTATAACGCTGGCAGCTGCCTAGGAGCTATAACTTAATTATTGTTTATTTATTATTGAGCGTAGAAACCGTATTCTTAGGTATTAGGCATACTACCTTATTGTGGCTAAAAAAAACTGTAACTTAAATTATGCCGCCTTAATCTATCGTTATGATATGAGAAGGTTAGAATGATCAAAAAAAATAGTCCCCTCATTACGCAATATTGGGCGACTCTGTCATCTTTGTGCCAGGCTTCAGCTAATCTGCGACGCTTGATAGTCTCCGATATCAGTACAACGAGTACTTAGTTTACTTTAAAAGTCTGATGCCTAGATAGTCGAGTTGATATTGATCAACTAAGTAGAGTTTCCAAGATTCGATAGATATGCGTGGCTTGGTAACACTGAACCTTGGCTTGATATTTATTTCCCCCCGCTCTCGTACTTGCAAAAGTCTGTAGTGGCCCAATTATTCTGCGTTAATCAGAACTTTCAATCACATTCCCAAGAGCCTACGTGTGAAAGGACCGATGTATAAACTCAATTGTAACACATCTTGCGTAATTGGCGTTCCCATGTCTCTGAAGTCTATCGTAGGTCATGCTCCAAGTTCCCTGATACAGTTCCTTAATCGTCATGTAAGGAATCAAGGTTTGAGCTCTTCGCCACGAGACGTGTATTTAGCCGCAACTATTTCCTCAGTCAGGTCTTCTCTTTCACACATCTCTCCTACGAACCCCCAAGCCTTGATGAATGCTTACCAATCACAACCCCTGATTGAGAAAGGAGGCATGATACGCAGGTGGCGAAGGTGGATGTTCGGCATCCGCGCCGCGCAAGTCCTGACGCCAGACGAAGCCCTGACGCCAGACGAAGCCCTGACGCCAGACGAAGCCCTGACGCCAGACGAAGCCCTGACGCCAGACGAAGCCCTGACGCCAGACGAAGCCCTGACGCCAGACGAAGCCCTGACGCCAGACGAAGCCCTGACGCCAGACGAAGCCCGTATGTTCTCCTTAACACTTCTTGGTGGTATTCATCTAACGGTTAGTGCGAACAGGATGTGGTAATCTCAGTTCCTCGAGGCCTTGCAGTGACGATGAAGGACAAGATCCGGCCATCAATTTGGATATAGCACACCAGTCAACTGGAAGAAATGTATTAACTCGGTCTGCTGATCTAGGGAGTCTGCCTGATGAGATTTTGATGTTGATTCTGTATCAAATATATCTTGGGACTGATAAACCATCTCTCTTCGCTTTCTTTGTCCTGCGCCAAGTTTCCCAACGGTTCAGGCGGCTTATGAAGGACAACGAGTTTCGAAGACATGCTTTCTCTGTCCAAGAATGCTGTGAGTGGTGTTCTGATGGTCATAGGGATGAAACAACACTCGCGAGGTAAATCCACTCATACTTCCTTATTTCGTTCCCGGCTGTTTGCGGAACAAGTATTGATGTCTCTTATACTAACCACAACTTTAAAGGTATGAGCCAAGCGAGAGGCATTGTTTTGAACACAAGATTAGTCGGGAGGAAACTCAAGGTCTTGGCGACCTTATAAGACGAGACATACTGTGTTATAACTGCCGTTTCTGGCGCGACGTAAGGCTGAAGACTGGGCACTCAACAACCTGCAAGTTTGCCGCCCGGGATAGCCAAGATTGGCTTCATTGCTTTTCCTGCAAAGTAGACCATCCGTCCTCATGTTTTTCTACAAGCCAAAAAGCCCGACAATCTGATCGAATGTGCATCGCGAAAGAGGGACATATAAACCTTTGTGAGCACAGAAAGATTTTTTGGACTGATATCCACAGTTGTCTTGGTAATGGTCTGGCCCCCAACGAATATAGAGACCTTGCCACATGCGAACGGCATCTCGAAGTCCCAGAATGCAAGCCGTGTCAGTGGAAGGGACCAGTCTCAACAATTCACGATACAGCCGGGATCACCCTGTCCCGTTTCTGGGCAGTGCATACTGGACAGGCGCTATCTGACTCTCAATATAGTGGTCAGTTTCAGCGGGATAAGGTCGAGGATGTCTTTCGAACCATTCGCCAGCAAGGAAGTCGCTTTCTTGCACCAGAGCGTGGACTAAATTTGCTACCTGAGATGGATACCATCACTAAAGCTGACCGTCCTGAAGTTGCGGGGCCGTGTATCGAATCGTCTTTACAAGGCGATCTGGTTCGGCCAAGAGGAAATTGGATGTACGGACAACTGGCGGACAAGAAAGGACCTCATCGAGTGCACCGCTTGGGAGATCGGTTATTTATGGAATGCAGCTATTGCCCTGTCAATAGACCAAACTGCCTCAAAATCTTTTACTACAATACTGTCTTGTGCAAAAGGTTAAATGAGGATGTGCCGAGTCATGATTGGTTTCATGCTATAGAGAGGAACTCGTATTCCTATGATGGCCTCGTCGGCGTCCCTGAAACCTGTAATGATAAGGCATGCCGCAACTACTACTCGGCAATTATTGAGACAACTAACTATAAGACTAAGGTTTGGAAACGATGCAAGGGACATTCTGGAGATATCCGAGAAGAACCTGACTGCTGGGAGGGGCGAGCTATCTGCCATTGCCGTCAGCAATAGACCATATTACACACTTTAGGCTCTTATCTAAACGCTAAATATATCTCCGATTTAATCCTTAAACTTATAATTTCCTATTATACCTTAATTTAAACCTATAGCCGGGTATAACTTATTTAACTAAGTGACTCTAAGTTTAACCTCTTCTGCCTGAAAAGAAGGTTGCTCAACAATATCAAAAGAACCCTATTTTTTCCCCCACAATTTAAGTATTATTAAAACTTATTTAACTAAGTATAAGTAAGCTGTAGAAAATGATATTAATAATGGACTATCTATAGAGGTGTAGACCCTCTAGTTCTATGCCGTAATCGGAGTTAGTCCTGCGGGTGCCATTGCCACTGATGCCCTCGTCAAAGAAGGAGCGTTTGACACTATCCGCGTGTTTGATCGCAGGTCTGGTGCTGGAGGAACATGGTCAGATATGCTACCGCTTCAGAACAAACTCAAACTCATCTCAGTTCCAGGATTCACACACCACATTTACCCACCGGAATTCCTTCGTTGGAAAGAGTAGTCACTGGGGATGCCGACAATGCCGTCCCTGTACCAGAACACTTACCAGCTGTAACACCAATCTCAGAAGCGGTCAACAGTCATCAGCACCGCTTCTCAGACACGGCTATTCATGAGAACCTCCACAGCAACATCACACTTGAGATTATGAGCTATACCCAAGAGCCATTTCAGAACACTCTTTCGAAACAAACTCTAGAAGAATATGGACCTGCAGCTCTCTTTCGTCACCACTCCATCGTTCGCGAGTGGATTGAAGGCATCTTTGCTCGTGGCGGCCACAATAAGTTGCTCGAACTCGAGACGACGGTTGAGCGTGTTATCAAAGAGAACCGCGAATGGGTGTTGAATCTTAGAAAGGTTGTCAACGGACGTAACTACTGGTGGCGGCAGATATTCGATACTGCAGTTGTGGCATCTGGTCATTACAACGTGCCTTGGTTTCCGGAGATTGATGGCTTGATTGCGTTTGATAAGAAGTTTCCCGGTTCTATTCTACACAGTAAGCATTTTCGAGAGGCATCTAAGTTTGTAGGCAAGGTAAGTGTGCTCAAAAGCGGTGAATAGTAATGAGATAAGTTGTGCTAACTTTGATAGCATGTCGTTGTCGTTGGTGCTTCAATCTCGTCGATTGAGACTATTCATGAGATTCTCGACGTTGCCAATGGTCAAGTATATGCTTCCATACACGGTGAAACTATCCCTGCTTACGGCTGGGTACCTTTTGAACGCCCAAAGATCTCTGTGAAGCCGTCAATCAGTCGATTGAATGCAGAGACTGGACGCGTTCACTTTACTGATGGCTCACATCTTGATAACATAGATCACATCATCTTTGGCACTGGATACACATTCAGTTTTCCGTTTATTCCTGTCGTCCAGGAACGTGCCAAGAACGCTTACCGTCGACTTCCAGGCGTGTATCAACATACGTGGAACATTGAAGATCCCACATTGACATTTATTGGAATGGCAAGTGGCTTCCTAAACTCCAGTACCTATGCTAAGACAATGTAGCTCGGAGGCGGCTTTACTTTCCGTGCATATGAATAGTAAAGCGTAGCCGTCGCTCGCTTTCTCGCCGGTAGAGCCAAACCTCTACCATCCATCCCCGAACAACTCGAATGGGAACGCCAACGTGTTAGCGAAAAGAGAGGAGGAAAGAATTACTACTCTATTGCAACCGACTGCGAGGGTTTCTTTGAGTTACTTGAGAGATATCGCTGGAGAACCTGCTGAAGGAACAGCTGGCCGGATATTACCAGCGTTTGATCCAAAGTGGTTGGAGATCTGGGCTGGAATGGTGACGCCTAGATTAGACAGTTGGAGACGAAGGAGTAAAGAGGCTGATAAGAATCAGGCTCTGAAGGCCAAGCTCTAGTTAAAGTCGCCTGCAGATACCTCGAAAACTATTTATAGATTCGTGGGCGACTTGTATTCAGATAGAGCTAGTCGCTGTTATCTAACTATTGCTTCTTCTTCTGACCAGATTAAGTCAGAGTATTATCCTATTCGCCTATCAAGTATATTTCCTGCCAATAATACGTACGCTATTCCTGGTTGGGCTGACTATTGATCCAACTGCATCTAAAAGTGCTTTTTATTGACGGTCTAGACTGGCTCTTCAGCTGACCAGAGACAACGCCTGTCTTAAAAGAGTCATATTGTTGGCATGTTGTAGAGAAGGTTATGTCTTGGAAGACGAGTGGTGGGTAGCATACCTGACATAAATAACCCATGCCCGTCTTAGTTTCTCGACTCTTTGAAAGTCTCCTCCTCATTCCTCTCCAGATGGCTCAAGTTCTCGCTGGCTTACTCGGCATCACCCTCGCCGAGGTAGGAAAGGCCATTGGTCTGGCCGTGATATCGGCCGGTACCACCAAAATCTTCAACCTCATCATCGACGATGGCTCGGATCCTAACGAAGAGATCAAGGCCAAGCTCGACAAGATCTCAGCCGATCTCCAACAGGTCAGCGAAAATATCAAAGACCTCAACAAGAACATTGCAGACATGCGACTAGGCCTCAAGACCGACCTTGTGCAGACGTACATAAACGAGATCGACGCTCTGTACGACCAGTACATGGCCGCGCTCCAAGCTCTCACTCGAGCCGTTCTTAAACCCGGCTCTCAACAGAACAAAGCAGATGTCCAGAGGGAGAGGCGCCGTGTCGCCGAATTAGGCCATCTTGTAGCCAACCAGATCTACAAGAACGTGGAGCAGATGCACGTCTTCCTCGCGGGTCAAGAGAAGTCGAGCCTTTTATACCTGGCGAACCTGCAGTCGATTCGGGACAGCAAAGATTTCATCGCGCACTTCGTCAAGATGAAGACCCTCCTGATCTCCATGTACGTACCACAGCAGAAAGCGTTGGAGCTTCTCGGGTACGCACTCGCCGACCCAAAGGTGGACTTTACCGAGGGACAGGACCTCATCGACAAGGTGAACAAGAAGATCACAGCCCAGGAGGACTTTTGGAACAAGACTCTGGGAGACCTTGTCACGAAGCTAGCTGTGCGACTCATTCAGAACCCGTCGGAAAAGGTGCCCATCAACTTCACCTGGGGCGGCAAACGTGGTATTCACAGCGGCAATGAGGTTACAGCCCACTACTTTATTGACGATTACGAGGGTAAATGGACATCCAAATGGACGCTCGAGCCAGTCAACAAGATAGATCCCACCAAGACGGACGTTGAGAATGCGTTCCAGCTCAGGGAGACGCAATGGGCTTTACCTATGGACATTACAGGGTCGCAGTACATGGTGGTGCGGAGCCCGTTTGGCTATGGAAAGTGGTTCCTGCAAAGCAGCGAGGCTGGTCTCTTCCGGATCCGGTACTTGAGTAATTACTCGGGAGATAAATGGGCGCGGTGGGTGCTGAAGGCGATGCAATTCCAGGATCGCCTCTCACTCTGGGCTGAGGAGAAGCCGCCTGATACGGATGCCACGACCTTGTTCAAGATTGAAATCATATAAGAGTGTCAGTGTATATACAAGGAGGCATTATCTAGCTAGAGACTCAATGCTATGACATGGGAGATTCCCGAACAAGTATCAATGGAGGTATTAGACAGATTCATAGCAACTGTACAATATGGATTAGATTAAAGTCTTCATCAATCTACCTATGTAATAAACGCCATGTAGCAACATAATTGCTAGAATATTAACAAACCCCCTAGTATCCCCCTCACACCGAAAGAAAAATAAAGCACACCGTATCTCCCCGTTTTAACCCAAGTGTGTAATTCATTAAGACATGTACCGTCACAAACCCACTCCCCTCTATCGCCTTGCAATGCAGCACATGATGCCGGTTCGTCCAATGAACCAGAGGAAACCGAAGAAGCGAACAAGAGACAGCACAGCTGTCGAGTACAGAAGGAAGCGGAAATACATGGGGGTTCGTACATCGGCGGCTTTCTGCGAGGGTGGTTAGCTTGCTGCGTGAGTGGAAGAGATGAATGGGAGTTACTTACCGAGACGCCGAGTGAGATAAAGTCATCTGTTGTAACAAAGACAATCAGGACAATGTTGCAGAGCAACCAGAGAATGACGAGACCGGTACGGAAGGACTTATACGAGTCTTCAACGTCCTTCTTCTCGGGTTGTTCATCTGCCATTTCGCTCATGGGCGCAAGGGCTCGCCACACGACCTTTTCGAACTTGCTGTCGATATCCTCCTGCTCCTGCTCAATTTCTTCAACGACGGCTTCAGTGCCCTTTTCGCTCTTGATGATGTTCGCTGAAGGCAGATGCTCGGCTGAATCGGAACCCTTTGTTCCCCAGGACACGTCGTGCCAGTTGTTGAAGGCGTAGACCATCAGAATGTTGATGTAGGTCGACATGAGAACGAGATACTGGGGGAACGAGTGGAACATGTGCCACGGGTCGAGATAGAGGAAGGACGCGATGTAGTTGAGACCGTAGATGGTGAAGAGAGCAATGATGATTAGACCTGCCACGCCGGTATCGCCCCCAAAGAAACTTTCCCAGAACGCTTGCCCGGACTCGAAAGAGATCTGGTTCTCGATAGGCGTGCTGGTGAAGGCTCGGTACACGAGATAACCGGTCAAGACAAGGAGGTAGAGCTGAATTAAGCCAAAGACCATGAAGGAGAGGACATATGTGTACTGGGCACCCTTGGGTCTGTTTCCGAGAGCGAGGACGAATTGCAGGATGAGGAAAGCGATGTAGATGTATTTGATGAGGACGTTGACAATAGGCGTGGCGGTATCACCGAACGGCCATCCATGGTACCCAGATAGAATCTGTGGCGTACCGACAAGCTTCATGATGATGGTAGTGGTGAGGTAGAAAGCCGCGAGCGAAAACCAACTGAACAGTACGTTGAGCAAGTTGTAAACGAACTGAATGTGTAGGAAAAGCTGTCGAATGATGCTGTGGCCGGATCGATACATTCTTCCGAAATGCAGGAGGGAATACAGAGACATGGCGAAGGATCCGTTGAGCCAACGACGTCGCTGGCCGATAAACTCAGCGGCGCCTTCAGGCACGTCGGTCTCGCCCTTGGAGGCCTTGATGTAGCTCAGATGCCACTTTTGACTGGCCTTGGCGACTAACTCAAAGCAAAGAATACGGTCCTCGGCCAAGAACATGTTCTTCTTGAAGATATTCATACCGTCGATACCCTTCTTGCCCAGTGTCTTGGAGAGCGTGTGATCGCCGTGGAAGTATTGTTCTAACGGTCTGCCCATGATAGCACGGAAGCGGTAGGCTGAGAAAGCACCTGGCAAGACACTAACGTAGCCAAAGGCACTTTCCAGTGGTTTATCGAGGACGTTTGAGATCTTGTACTCGAAATTCTGAACCGCGACGAGCGGATTGAGCAGCATTTTACCTCCCTTGCCCAACATGACGTGGATCTCTCCACAAGCGCCGCCGAGGTCGCGATCGTTGTAAAAGCCTTCCCACAGGGATAACAGGGCGCGAGGACCGGGCTTTGTTCCAGCGTCGATAAGGATGGCGACTTCTGGGTTTAGAATGCGACCGAAGGCGTTGAAGAGCCAGCGATGCGAATTGATCTTCTTGCTGTTCTTCTGCTTGAGACAGAAGATGAACTGCACGGGCGGGAGGTTCTTTTCGGGCTTGTCGTGCGCCGGTCGGACGAGCTGTTGATCGGGTGTAACGGAGATTTGACTTGTATACTCGAAAATGTGAGCGACTGTTTCCTTGCCGTTAACGTCCTTTTTGAGGACACCATCCTGGTAGATACCGACAGTTGCGAGAACGTCGAAAACGTTCTTGTCAACCTTGTCAATACCATCAAAGACGAGACAGACAACAATCTTCTGCCAGGCTGGGCCTCCCTTGTTCCAGAACTTGGAGCGCTTGAGGTTCACAATGTCCCGAACGTTCTGCATCACACCGTGGAGGGTTCGTGCGAGCAGCACCTTGTCCTCATTGTAATACGTGATGGCGATGAGGAGCTCGGTGTGGCGGTTGTACATTCGCGGGCGGAGGTTGAAGCCGTTGCGCAGGGTAAAATCGTTGGGGTCGCAGGTAGCGGCTGTGTAGCGCATCTTTGTAAATTCTTCCTCCATGCTTCCAGGACCGTTGCGGTACCTGGGTTCGATGGCGTTTTTGACGGCGCTAGGAACGGGGTAGTCGATGCTGAGAACGGAGCCCTGGACAAGCTTGACCTTGCGAGTCTTTGAACGACCGAGACCACCGGGACCGAGCTGCGCCTGTTGCTGTCGCATCATCCAGCTCTCGTCGGCGTCGAATTCAGCGTATGTCGAGTCGGGGCGACCGTGGGCAAAGTCAGGGACGGACAGAGCCTCGCCATTCTGTCCAAAGGCCTCCATTGTAGGGGCACGATGCATGACGGAGAGACGAGACTCTGCAAGACGCGAGGCTTCGACATCGTACTCAGGCTCGGGGTATTCATAGCCTGGCGAGCCAGCAGGCAGACCCTGATGGTCGTGGGGATAGTGACCAAAGCTACCAGGTCCATAGCTATTGTGACCGAAGCTACCTTGGCCATCGTAGCTGGCTTGGCTCAAGCTTCCTTGGTATGAATGATGCAAAAGATCGCGGCTCGAGTCGTTTTGTTCGGGGACGGGCCGTTGTGCGCCGAGAGGAGGGGGAGGGGACAATGATTCGTAGTCGGGTTCGTACGGGTTGCTGCTCACGAGAGATCGATTGGGGCCGCTGTTATCGTCGGACTCACGAAAGTGGTACTGAAGGAGGGGAAAAGTTAGATTCATGGAATTGAGTTGTTGCTAAGAGGCTCAAGGTTAAAGTAAAACTCACAGCTTGGCCAGCGGGTAAATCTTGCATTTCGCGTGGCGCGTCATAGTTTGGGCCATTTTCGTTGTTAAAGACCATCGTTGCGCTTCTCTCTGCCCGCAGTGGAAAGGCTGTAAATGGTAGAAGGTAGAGATGGAGAAGAAGTGATAGCCTTGCGCGCGATGGTAGGTATGTTCAAAATTTGCAGGCTACTAGGCAGACTTTGTTCAGATATGGGTGAGTGACATGCAAATACGATACGATGGATACAATGCGATTCCGATCGGAAGTGCCGGGCAGTGATGTCAATAGGCACCTAAAAAAGGGAATTAAACGAGGGACGGTAATAAAAAAAAACACGGAAGAAACCCTCTTGATTGATGCCCTTTGTTTTGACAAACTCTTGTTTGAGAAAGATGCTGAAACGAGAGGACACCGTAGTAGATGAGAATTAGTAAAAGAAAAAAAGTCACGCAAAGACAAGAAAAAGGAAAAAATGGGAAAGCTTTCAGGGCGGGTTGTCTTGGTGCTGTGCTATGCTGCTGTGCTACTGTACTGAAGCACTGCAAGACAGCCAACACAGTAAGAAAAAAATAATAACTGGGGATTTGCATCCTTGTTAGTCAATGATCGACTTTGGCCGCGCAACTAGCGTCTCCATGCCCGGCCGGTTTGAGAGTCTTTAATTGGGTGAAACGGGTAGACACTGACGTAGTCTCTCTGGCCATTGCTCCCTCCTGTCAGCCCAGAGTCAGCAGCATCGTTGGCAGAAGATGCTATTTTTAGGGGCTTTCAGTCACTGGGCAGTTAAACTGAGCCTCGTATACACGCATTCTCCTGCGCGTACCCAGCGCCTCAACCAGACACTCTCATGTCTGTTGCTGAGTATTCCCGGCATTCCCCTACATTCGCAGCTGTGGCTGACCACTAACGAGCCGTTACGTCAAAAACAAGGCGTTAATTTTAGAGCCTTGGACGTTACAAGTAGAAACAACCATAGACCCACTTTGACTCCGTACCAATGTAGGAACATTAATTACTGTGTTGTTGTTCCTGATCTGACCTGTACAACAGACATTATTACCCCACGCAAACACAGACAAGCGCATTAAATAAAAATAGAAATAAAAGGGTAAAAAAACAGTGTCAACTGATCAGGAGTTACAAAGACAAAAAGAACCCCCCTTTTTTGCTGGCGATGCAAACAACAGCTGTCCGTCTCACGAGAGTTAAACTATCGCCCTTCAGTTGTCAGACAAAGAAGAGACGACAGCCACTACTGTATCACCACTACAGCCTCCCCCTCCCATGTCGGTCACTTTCACGCACTGACGCCATTAATTCATTTCCTGTTTTTTCTTCCCTTGTTCTGACAGTCCAGTTACATTGCATTAATACGAACCCCAAAAGAGGAACAGAGGCAAAAAGGGAAACAGGAAAAAGATACTCAATTGCTTGTTTCGGCCAGTCTCTCTGAACGCTTGACTCCTACCCTACTGCTTTCTGCTGCACCCATCATCAGATTGAATCTGCCACGATGACGCCATTCCAACATTCGGACTTTTTAGGCGCCACTGGCACTAACTAACCGCACAAAGCACAGCGCAATTCTAGGACAAAACACCAGCTGATTATCGGCAATTCCGTTTCCTCTGTACATTCGCATACAATTCTTTGCGCACGTGTAATCTTCAGTGGCTCACTCTCTCTCTATTCGGATCCAGCGACGGTCCTTGCCAATATCGCATACCCTTGTCTCGCCTCATTTCAAGTGCAAAGGCCATGTCAGCAGTAGGCCAGGTTCCAGAAGCTTGGAGCTCAGCGCCAGGTTACGACTCTTTAGGGTAATCTACGCAGATCGCAACGGCGAAACAAGAAATCAACACCATTGCCCTGCTGATGGTGCATCGTTTTCTTGTCGCCAGGTTACAGTGAGCCAGTGAATCTTGATCAAATCGTGATCACGTGGTGTGGCCTGCCAGGCCAGAACATTAGCGGACAATTTCGAGACGGCGCCAATTATGCTAATCTGAATTGATTCAATTATTGATGAGCATTCCAAGACTTTAAAGTGTTATGGCAGCCACAAAGCTACATCACATCTTAGAAATCGGACCAACAAAAAGACAAGCTGAGAAAAAGGAGACGCGCGGACACATATACTCATGTGCCATTGATAACCATGACAAAGGCTGGGAACAGCCTCAACGACCAAGCCGACAAGAGGCTTATTGACCCGCAAGGAGCACCAGCCACAAGACTCCAAATAACGCCAACCATATCAACACATTTCATTTTTGACAACATCAGTCTCAACAACATTACCACCCAGACTCTTGGTACAACAGCAAACACCCACCACACCTTGAATCAGTCATCCTTCTCGTTGCACTCTTTCTTGAACTCCTTCAATATCATCTACAATCAGTCAGTCAGCAGCGTCAGTAAACAACACAGGTTTCACTTACGTCAAAATCATGGTCCGCCATCGACATGAATGCCGGCGTCCTGTCCAGCTTCAACTTAGCCACTCGTGGACTCTTGATTCCAAACGCAATCCTCGCCAGGAATCGCGCATCGTCTCGAATATCTGTCGCTTTGAGCACTTTGTTAAGCGCTGCTCTGTCCACGCGCTTGGGCGATGCGGGCGGTAGCTGCACCGGTTCACCCGTGATACAGAATGTGCAATGTCCGCACTTCTTCTTGTCGTCGGGCAGGCCCATGCCAAAATGCTGGGCGAGAGAGAGGGCGAAGCACTCTGAGGCTGTGATGAGATTGACCATGTCCTTGAGTCTATCCAGGGCCTGCTTCTCGCGCCTCTTTAGATCCTCATAAAGCTTGTCCGTCAGATCGTCAAGCGCGGCGTCAGTCTTGGGGAGTTTGTCCAAAACTTTGTATTTCTGCTCCACCCCTCCCACGGTGAGAATGATAGCACCGTGGTTGTTGAGATCGTTGAGCAGGTTGACAATATCATTACGCCGTATGCCCTCGGCTGTTGCCACTTGGGCCGGATCGATCGAAAAGTACTTCTTTGCCTTTTTCGCGTGCTTGAGAATCGCTTTGCCTTCTGGTGAGTTGTCACCCTTGAGTCGAGTGTAGTACCGCGAAGTGGCTTCAAACTTGTACGAGCTGTATTCTGGCGTCGTGGCACGGATGAGATGGAACCTCAATTCAAGCGCAGCGTAGATTACGCTGAGAGGACTAAGACGGATGTCGAATTCTGATGACTGTCCGTAGTGACTGACTTTGAATGTCTCGCCTGGACGCAGCTTGACAACTTCGCCGTCAAAAATGTTCGAGAGCAGATTGCGCAACGACTTGCGAGATGGCAAGTCTCCGCGTGCAAAGTTCTCACGGATCCAAAAGTCTTCGCGGCAAAGGTAGAGCACGCAGTAGCTCTGTTTTCCGTCCCGGCCCGCGCGTCCGACTTGTTGGCAGTATTCCTCAACCGTGCTGGGGACATCCCAGTGGACGATGTTGCGAATATCTATGACTGTCAGATACTATTCACTAAAACGGACGTAATAGACTAACCTGGCTTGTCGATTCCCATGCCGAATGCGATGGTTGCAACCACCTAGGCTATCGTTAGTGGATAACGATCAAGTTGGGCCGCGATAGTCTCACAGTCTGAATTTTGGAAGTCATAAACTCCTCTTGAATCTGCTTCTTCTCGTCCACTTTCATGCCGGCGTGAAAGAAGGCGGCAGGAAATCCTTTCTTAGTAAGATGTTGCGCCAACTCTTCGGCTTGCTGAATCAGAAGTCAGTGACAGAAGAGTAACGAGATGGACGAGGTTGAGAAACCTTTTGAAGAGTAGCGTAAACAAGGGTCGAGCCAGGATGGGTCTTCAAGAACTCATAGAGCAGCTCGTACTTCTCCTCCTTGGCTTTGACGGCTTCAGCCTGCAATCGAAGACTAGGGGTTGATCAATATAAATAGTTCCAAAAAAGCTCAAGGGTGAACTCACTTGGGACGATACACGGATGTTCTGAAAACACCCTCTTTGGAAATGTCGAATGCTCCGCAAATGTCATCAATGACAGCAGGTGTGGCCGTAGCTGTCAGGCAAATGACGCGCTCCGCTTTGATTTCTTGAACAAACCGAGCAACTGTCCCTAGTCAGTACACTTGAAAGAATGTAGCTGGGTGATGGTGAGCAACCTTTGAGATAATCGGGACGGAATGAATGTCCCCACTGGAAAGGTGTTAGTCACCAAGGTAGTTTGTGAGGCTGGGGGCAGAACGTGCCTCTGAGATGCAGTGTGCTTCGTCAACACCAATGAGTCTGACTCCGCCCTTAACTCGCTTCATTGTCTCGACGAATCCTTCGTTGTTGAGGCGTTCAGGGGCACAGTACAACAGGCGGAGCTGTCCCTCACGAAGATCTTGATTGATCTTTTGAATTTCATCCCAGGTCTTTGTCGAGTCAATGCATTCCGCTGCAATACCTTTCTTTTTGAGGGTATCAACCTGATCCTTCATCAGGGCAATTAAGGGTGACACGACGATCGTGATGCCCGAATCATCGGCGTGTCGCTCTTTGGTCCGACGGTCCATTTCGGGGAAGGCAATTGCTGGTATCTATGTAGCCGAATCAGCACAAGACACCGGGAAATGGAGGAATGAGCGGTATACCTGATAGCAAAGTGACTTTCCAGCACCAGTCGGAAAGACAACAAGAGCGTTTTCACCACCGAGAAGTCGGGCGATGGCAGCTTCTTGCTCATGACGGAATGACTTGTACCGGAATTTGTCTAACAGCAGCTTTCGTGCGAGTCGAATCCGCTGTGTCTCATCAAGTCTACTGTTGAGGGTGTCATCGGTTGTCGTCAGGCCATGTCGTGCCTTTTTAACAGGAGCCAAGTCCGGGACATCGTTCTCTTCCCCTCTGCCGTGCTTTCCAGTGGCCTTTCCTGTCAGATCATCCTCATCTATATCATCAAACAACAGGTCATCTTCATCGACATCATCGAAAAGAGCGTCTCCAGAGTCGAAGTCATCGTCTGGTGAGAGGACCATTGCGTTGGGTAGAACACGGGACCGAAGTTAGTGGGGCGTGAGTAAACAAACTCAATTGTAGTCTGCTAACTTTCAGGTATAGACTATGTTTGAATTGGTGTAGTCGATTGAGATTGGTGGAATCGACGATGTGATGGATGATCAAAGGTGTCCGCGCGCAATAGATGGCGACGATGACGCGCGGAGATGAAGGCGAGATTGACGCCAGATCACGTGCCTAGAGAAATGTTAATGCCTCAGGCACACAAGCCCTCAACTGCCACCTATTCACCCTAGAACATAGGTACCTAGGTAAGAAGAGTATCAAACTGGATCCATTCTACAATCATCAGCTTTCTTGAGTGTGGTTTTTTATTAATTTGATCCAAGTAAATGAGTAATAACTCTATAAGTAAGTGCAGTCTGCTTAATATAACTTGTTATGTGAAAACCTCAGCTTTACGTTATCACAACAACAATAACAATGCGTCAGTGCTGAAAACCAAGCTCGGAATCAATTAAGGCCATGCCCAACTTCTACGCATCCAATTTAGAACACCGCCAATAGGCACATGTGAATTCTAGGATACCAACTCTTGAATAGGTACTAAAATACAACCGTCTGAGGATGAATTCATAGACATCCAAGGGTATGGGCGTTGAGGCTTTGAGCTACTCCAGTAACGAATGCAAACGGTGCCGCTGATGACTGAAGTTGATGCTATCCAGTTGCTCATAAGGCCATCCAAACATTCACAGTATTCACTTCGATCTCCAAGTTTAAGGGCGCCTATAATCGCCTGATCGTTGACGCATGTGTCGTCGTCTGCATACCTTAGGTACAGTAGTGTCGGAGCCCGAGCCATCGCCGTTGTTTATTCCCCAAAGCACTTACTAACATATTAACATTCCGCAAATATGGTATAATTCCGTAATATAAAAGAGCTGTTGGCTGTTTATGTAAATGTCATCTAAACCGTAGTAATGACGTTATACGTGATTAGATAAATCGAAACGTCATCGACCCTCACATGGCTATTCGTCGATCATGCCAGCCCTGTGGTATCTAAGTACCAGAGTGCTTACAATTTCATTGAATTGAGACGAAAAAGACGCCATTCTTACGTGTAAAACTTCACAACCTTCTTAATTCATCACAAGTCATGACGTCTAGTATTCATGCCATCAGTGACATATCTCAATGTATATAAGGCTGACCTTCTCCTCCATAGCAGTCTGAACAATCCCCAAACTTCATCAGCATCCAAACAACCAAGACACAAAACACACAACACACACAACATACACAATCATGGACGGAATCAGCCAGAACGACCACGGTCAGGGCGTCTCCCACGCCAGTGGAGACTCCAAGGTCCCTGAGGGTATCCAGCGACAAGCTCCCAAGGATCTCGAGCAGTCTCTTCCTGACTCTGTGTGTTACCCCAACTGTTCATCATCAAATAGACCAAGACTAACAACTGCAGGTCCACCCCACTGGCTCCAACCCCGGCCAGTCCACTAACGTCTCCCATGCCAAGGGCGGCGGTGACGCATCCATCGTTCCCCAGAAGCTCCAAGAGAAGCTCCCCGAGAGTGTTGAGCGAGCTGTTCCCAACGCTATCCACGACACTGGCGACAGTAAGAAATAAATGGATCGGGATGAGAATGTTACCCATCTCCCAAGAACGTTGAGCTACCCGTCTGCGAGATGCCTGTACGAGTCATGAGATATAGATATCGGCCATATGTATCAGTATAATAAAGGTTAACCTTTACAAGTAAACCATCATGTAATGCGTGATCTTCTGTTTGTGACGAACAATGCCAAAGCGTGTCGATAAGTAATTAGTTGAGTACAGTAAGAATATAGTTACAAAGCGAGCCATGACTGCAGTACAGATGCATCCAAACTGGGAACTGGACTCCCCACCTACAAGTATAAAAAGAGACCAGTTGCAAATATCACGACTGCCGAGACCCCATGTCCGATGCTGGCATTGGCAGCCTCTTCCTCCACCTCCCCTTGAATGCTGTCATTATTCGCAAACTTCCGCACAACGACGGCATCTCCAACTCCCACAATAGTACCGAACATGAGGCAGATCCCAAGACATTTCTTTGTAATCGCCGCTGCGAGCGGGCTTACTTGACAGATTGGGGAGAACTGCCAGAAAGCAAATAGGCCCAACGTGCTGAGACCCGTGCCAATGTTGCGCAAGCCAGATGCATAGATCAAAGACTTCTGGAACGTAGCGGAATGTGATGCAGAGCCCTTTTCAGTTGGAGGAGCTTGCAGTCCAAACAATCGGATGGCATTGTTGGGTGATACAAAGCTGTAGATGCCGATGCTGGTCCCGGTCAGACCGAAGAGGAGGGGTAGGGCTGAGACTGCGGAAGCGGGAGAGAAGGAAGACGACATGTTGGGTATTTAGCTCCAAGCAGTCTAGTATTCGCTCAGGATTTAGCTTCCACGAGAACAATAAATAAGATGGAGTTGCTGAACGGATGATTGAACTGAATTGGTAACGAATTGAAGGATACTGGGTATTAAAGACAGTGACGTAAGATCGGGGTCAAGAACTCAATAGAGCCCGCTCTTGTAGATGCATAATTCTGTGTATAAACCTAACTTCAAACTAGTGTCGGCTGGCTAGGTATCATCATGGTAGCAGCACTTGTTTACAAATTCTAGGTACGTTCACTTAAAAATTCAGTCCAAGGCTGTAGATATTCAATATTAGAGAGAAACATAACTATGCTAGGGATACAAAAGTAACAGTGACCGCCTCTGTCTTGGAAACTCGTGATATTGTTAAGTCCCACCTTTACCACATATAACATGAGAGACAAGGCCTTAATGTGACCGTGAGCTGCAATGTCTATCATTCCCAAGATCTAGCATATTACGATGCTATAGTAATCGACCATCGTTACGTCGATGATCTCCTTTCTACCTGCCACTCTGTCCCAGTTGTCTCCGTAGTGCGCCACAAATGGGAAGAGGAGCAAGAAGCGCGCGAGTCGGGGGCTACCAGGCTTAGATGATGACCAGACTGACTTGCAAGACAAACGAGGTTACATTAGATAGTGGATTGTTTGAACAGACATGAGGCTCTTGCGTTTTCCTTTATCGGTTTGATTAGTTAGTCCGTTTTCTTTCCCGACCACCCCAGCTCATGGCTTCCAACCTGTCTCACGACAACGGCATCAATTCCAATTAGAACCTACAATGAATTAATACACAGGTATCGCAGCGACGGTAGTATATCTCGAATCCGAGCCTTGGCCGATATCCGAAGCTATACTCTTGGTATTGGATACTAGCGCGCAAACATACGTTGAAGGCTTGGCCATCACCAACTTGTCACAGGTCGAAACGGGTGGTCACGAATCGGTCCTGAAGCCCTCAGGTTACCGACTACCCCTGGTGTCTAAGCTTACCAGAAAGGAGAATTTTGCAGAGTAGTACCGTGTTTCAAGACTGCTATGAAAGACTTCTTCTCGACTCGTATAGCATTTGATGAATAAGTCTTCTGTGCAAGTCCATGCTAAGGGCATGAACTCTGTTTTAATTATCTATTTATTACTTCTATCGACTAGCTGAATCATTTGTTCATCACGATTGATACTCACTTCGACTGGCAAAGTGCCGTCGACGATAAGCCATGAAAGATTCTGCAAAGCTTACACTCAACAAATAACCAATAGTGAGGCCACTAACTTGTGCTACTTGACACCCTTTTAGTCAGCAACTTGGACTTGATATGTGTTAGGCGACGAAGACAAGTTGGTGAACCTGGTTTCTGTCTTCTAACTAAAGAATACAGATTTTCGGTCAAACGGCTCGATCTGAACCTCTTCACCTCGACATACGGATCGTAAAGATGAACTACCGATACCCTTCGGCAGTCACGCTTTGACTTTCTCTGAACCAAACATGGCTACTGCTAATTCATAGGCTGAGGCTGAAGGAAATTGCCACGATTGTTTGCAACAGAAGCATACAGGACGCATAACGAACTAAAACATCAAGCGATAGTTTCAGGCGGCCGTTTCCATGTTAAAGTCTGTTTGCCTGGTAGATCGCCCTAGTCAGCGCTTTGGGCAGAACTACTCTATAGCCTCACGTTCCCGGGAAGGACCCTGGTGGCGATTCCGGATGAACAGGCGTAAGACCAAGTAGGCCTATAAGGCTAGGATACTTGCCTTGCAAACTTTCCATTCCAATAGGAACCAACCCCTACCTTGGTCCCAATAACCAGGCGGCCAGGTTCTCATTCTCAGACCTGATTGCGTAGTTTGGGCTCTAGGAACCCACTAAAGACTTAAACTTTGGACCAACAGTCGCCCGGACAGAATAAGAATCAGCGGAGCTTTTTCAGACAGGACGCTATTGCACGCCACACAATATGCCGCTCTGTGCGGAACAATAAACACGGGACCTTTTTGTCAGTTCAACTAAACCCCGGAAGTTCCGACGTTGAGATCCGGTAGGTGGAAGGTGTTGCTGTGATGTCAATCTCTGCGAGGTTGCATCGTCTTGTCACTCTTGTGATTGTGGGGGATTTGATGTAACATTGTGGCTTTAAGGCTGATCCGGTAGACCAAATTTCCATGTTAGCGTGCGTGGATATGATTCCATCAACTTAGAGTTCAAGCATTGATTGTGACGGGCAAGGTTATATGATGAGGGAGCAATAGTCTGTCGGCAACGGTACCGAGGCTGAGCGCAGGCGTTGGTTGAGTAGAACTCAGCAATTTGTAGCCAGTGTTTAATGAAGGTAGCCACCAACAGTCCATGTCAGCCCTGAGTCCTGTTGGTGGAAGACCCTGAATGGGATTCTAGATAGATGGCGGGTACAAAGCCAAGCTTTTACTGCATTGGTGGAAGGTTATGTTTAAATTAGCCTGTCATTGTTTGCTTCGAGGCACTAGACACTTGTGCCTTGGCGTTTCAATCCTTCCGAAGTTGACACAATCGTCAACAAGATGGGTGGCCTGTAAGTAAACTTGTGTATATATGCTTATGACCTTTGGAGGATGTTAGTGACGGGCCTGTCACCTGTAGGAGCTAGGCACAATTGCCGATCGTGACGCTGCTCGTTCTTCGTTAACCCGGTGCCTATCAGTTACAAGTCACATTGCGCAGTGGTATGTCATCCAACCCCCATCTGTTGGTCCTAGTGTCAAGACAGAATTCTTGAAAGCGCTAGCTGACTCGCTGAGATTACCGACATAAAGTACCCCAAGCAGCCAAGTTATTCATATTGGCGATCCGGGGCTCCCATGTTGGTCGCCGGCATTACTCTTCAACACTTGCCCTCTTGGTCCGTAGCGTGTAAGCCATCTTGTTCAGCATTGGCAAGCCCCTTGCAGATCTTTGCACCATCGTTTGAGCCTTGCTAGTGCCTGGCCCGACCAAACATTGTATCGTTAGCGGTGAACATCATCATCTAAACAGGGTTTAGAGATCTGTCTGGTCTAACATTTGACTGAATCACATTGCCGAAAAATGCGCAACATCAATCCACATGTGTTCGTAGATCAACGGCTAGCTGACATGTGGAGTACTCTTTGACATAAGGGATGAAGGCTTGCCTGGTATATAGTGCTGCCCACCTCATGTTCGGGATCTATTCCCATGTCTCATTCTATCCCTTGATCAATTAATGTTCTAAAGCCCAGCATGATTGATCTAGCTTCGATTTACTATGGCATGTTCTTGGGTGTCTTCGTCTTTGCCTTCTCAAAGGCTATATCGCAAACGAGAGCCATCTGGAAACGCACCCGCACCCTTCACAATGCCTACCTGTACATGATCTGGATCGAGGCATGGGTCAACTTTGTGTTTGCCCTGATTACATTCCTTTATTTGAATAGCATCATACCTGGAGAGTAAGTGCCCCCTCCTGCCATCTCATCGTGCTCTTGCTTATTAACTGGAATCAGTCTCGGCTTTCTTATTGCTACAGTCATCCTCTGGTCTATTCAAACACAGCTCTTGCCCCAGATTATCGCCAACCGAGTATCCCTGATTATGATCAACAGACGTCGAGCGACACACTTGAAATGGGGTCTTGTGCTTAGCATTGGAGTTGTCAATATCGCCGTCTGCTACATCTTCACTGTCGCACATCTACCCGAGGCCACAGAGACCCAGAAATTCACGAACCTGGTGTTTGAAAAGGCAGAAAAGTCCTTCTTTCTCGTCATCGACCTGGCCCTCAACTTGTACTTCTTGTACTTGGTGCGGTACCGCTTGATTGCCGATGGACTGGGAAAATACTGGCGACTGTTTAACTTCAACGCTGGCATGGTGGTTATCTCAACATCGATGGATGTCTTCCTGCTTGGCTTCTTGAGTTTGCCCGACCCTTACCTGTGAGTCCAGAGCATACTCACTGCTTGATAACGTGCTAACTTGTATATAGATACGTCCAGTTCGCTCCTCTCGCATACATTGTCAAACTTTACATCGAGCTCATGATGGCCAACCTCATCTCCAAGGTTGTCCGGGGCGGTGGACACAGCCAAGGTGAAGGTTGGTACTCTAGTAGCAAGGACAAGTCAAACCCCACCGCATATGGTCTTACTTCTCGTGTCGTTGTTAGCAGCAGCCCTGCTGCGCAAAGGGGTGGCAACAACATGTTGAGCAGACTGGGCAAGGACTCGACCGAGGATGAAGGCAATAATGGATCGCAAGTACATCTTGCTACATGGCCAGAGCCTCATGGAATCACAAAGACCGTTGAGACAACAGTAGTGGTGGGTGATGGAGAGAGTAGTAATTCTTCAAAGGAGAGCGTGTAAAGTACTTGGTCAACTAATGATGGGATAACGCGATACATCTTCCTCAACCGAGAGAAGGATTCGTAATGTTAAATATCACTTTAATACAAAAAAAAATGTTCAGAATGATGGTGCAAAGGGTGGTGAGACGTGTCAAAGAATAATCATTAATCGAGACTTTTCTGTCAAGTCCGTCTGAACACTTTCTTACCCCCGTCCGAACACTTTCTTTCCCCCGTCCGAACACTTTCCTACCCCCGTCCTCTACGCGTTCAGCGCCTCGAATTGACCCAGAGGAGATTGTTGAGAGGCCTGCAGCGCAATCTCCTTGCGCAACTTCTGAATCTCAGCCTCTGCTACTCTAATTCTTCCGTTTAGCGCCGCGTTCTCGTCCGTCAGGCGAGCTAGCTCCTCCTGTCGTTGGTTTTCGATCAGCTTCAAGTCCCGGATCTTGGCCTTTAGCTTTCGAATCGTCTTCTTCTTGTGTCGCTTAGCCCGCTTTTCGGCATCTGTGTCGACCTTGAAAATCCAGAAAAGAAGTTCCAGGCAACGAACGGACATTGCCATCAACGGAACGATTGTAAACCGGCAGATGACACAGACGACAGACCAGAGGTAGATGAAGAAGTGGCCGGTAGCGGATAAGAGAAACGAAGCAATGTCACGCCATGTGTTGAATATAAAGAACTCTATCGGATTGTCAAATCCGACAAGGGCATGATTGTCCAGGACCCGTCGAAGGATTTGAGAGCATCCCTCTAGTGCTGGACGCAATTCAGACAGACTCTTCCGTTGTTTGAGAACCTCGGCGGACCACGTGAAGATTCGAGTAAAAGCTGCGCTGATACGTTTCTTAAAACAAGTATAAGCAGCCAGGAGGAAGGCGATCAATCCGGCTTTCGGGAATGGTGGCGTTAGAATTCGACGAATATCGCTCAGGATATCTCTTACTTCGTCGGATACGGCCTTGCTGGGGTTCCATGAGGTCTGGTACGTCTTCTCATCGACCTTCGTTTCGTTCTTCTGACAGATGTGTTCGTCGGTGCGAGTGTTGTTTGGTACGCCGAAGATGTTCGGATCAGATTCCAGAAAGGAGGGAGAGGCAGCCGCAGTATCCAGGGGTTTATCCTTCGAGGATGGAATGAGTTTTCCCTGGCTTTCGTTCCATTCAATAAGCTGCTTGTCGTCCACTCCGGCTGCAAGCACCCCGAGTATCAAGGAGATCAGAAGCAACAGCGACACTGGCTTCATTTTGGCGGACAAGGGACTTGCGATATCTGTTTGATAATAAGGGAGATTCGTTTGATGGTACATACGTCGAGAGATGGAGGTGGGAGAATGTTGTATGGCTTGTGACGGAGGTGAGTTGTGTCGGTGTTTGAAGAAGGAAGGTCTAACATTGCTCGGCCGGACGGACTCCTTCCTTGTAGATTAACACTGACCTTTAGTGACGTAATATATTAGCGATAGCCCGGATTGATTTAATTATATATATAATTAAGTAAAGCTACTTATTAAGGACAATAGTATAAATTGTTTATTTTAATATAAGGACCGCCTGTCGGCCAGCGGTCTCGGCATTTTATGCCCAGATTAAATATTTTTTGCGGCGTGGGGACCGCCCAAATTCAACACCAACATCCGCATCACCACTTCTGCGCGGCAGACGCTGCACCAGACAACATAGCCATAAATAAATACTGGCGATAATTGGCGTATTATTCTGTGTTTTTCACACACGTTGATATCATTTTTTATTGCTTCCGGGCTCGAAAGGCCGTCCGCTGGGCCTGATCGTTCGTGCTGTTAAGCACCACGCCGCGCACGACCAGCGCTGCAACCCCGTGACCAGAACGAAGAAGAAAAGACGGGCCGTCAACACCTTCGACAACAACGACGAAGAGGATAGCGCCCCTACTGCGACCGATGCATCTGGCGTGGAAGACTTTATGGACGATTCCAAACACAACGCGCAACAAGAACCAGTCCCGGCCCTGCCATCCTTCAGTCCGTACGCCGTCGAGCTACAAGCATCAACCACCCCAACGTCGCGGCTGCAATACTTCCTGAGGGAATCACCCCAGAGATCGGCCCGGACGCCTACCTTGGAGCCTGAATCCGTCATGCCGCGACGCAGGACTCCTCGAAGTGCCACGGCACGAGCCACCACACGCTCACTTTCTAAACACGCGACGAAGTCTTCTGCAGGAGCCGCTGCGCGTCCGCCTCTTCAACAGGTGACAGGTCCGTCTACAGGAACCTCTTCGCATGACCTTTTCACTACGTCCTCTGGGCACAAACGGAAGCGAAGCAAAGAGGATGACCCCGCAGGGATCCCGGGCATCTTGGGTTATGCGACGGAGACTGAGGACGACGAAGACGACCTGGACCAGAGCATCGAGAAGTCAGATGAAGACGAAGACGAAGACGAAGACGAAGACGAAGACGAAACTGAAGAAGACCCGGCGAAACAGATGGGTGAGGAGGACGACGGCACCATTATCGAGGATGTGGCTCAAGACTATAACGTCCAAATCGGGGATACAGAGACACATCCTTTAAAACATGCCTTATCCCACAACGACATGGCGCGCCAGACTGAATTCGAGCGTGCGAATAACTACTCGGGCATGAAAAAGACCAGGGTCCCCCTAACGATCTATCAGGCTATGATTGAGTACGCCTTCGAGAAGGTCGGCCTGAATCGTGACGAATATCCGACGGTGTTCAAAGCCGCCTGGTCCTATCTAGCGAAGACGAATATCTTTAACACGAAAATTTTCTCCAACTGGGCCGGGTCGAGGCGGCTGCAGGAAGAGATGAAACGTCTGGATAACACGGCTTTCCGTTACCCAAACTACATCCTCACTATAGCCCCCGATCTCATGCTATGTCTCATTGCAGCGGAGGATCTGCGACCAGTTTCCTGCGGATCACCTAAGGGATGGGCTTTAGATCTCATCCATATCCATGATTCTCGTCGCTACCTGAGACATTCAATTCAGGTGGCAGAAAGGATTGACTGGACAAACGGATTCCGCAACAACCTGATTATTATCGGCAAACGATCCCCCAAGGACCCTGCCCCGCCGATGCCGAGTAAAAGAGACAAAACCGCCACTGCGGCAAACAGAGACGCCTTATCAACCGGAGGAGATACATCTAAAATAAGGGAAGCCAAGGCGGAAGGGAAAGGACGGAAGATCAAACCCGAGAAAGACGCCGTCCAGGCGGAGGGAGATCCGGTCCCGCCAAGTTACTTGTCTGTCCCTGTGCCACCGGACACGTTAGAACCGGCGCCTTATCCGCCAGGTATCACCTTGCCTACAGACACGCTGACATCAACACAGTGGTTAGACCGAAACCATCCCTGGCTCGATAAATTCCTATCCCCAAACTACCCAAAGGAGCGGGCCGCAAAGCACATTGACCGCGAGGTGACGAAGGAGACTATGCCGATCATTCCTCAGGGCATACGGGATCAAATTCGCATGTGGGCAGCATTCAATAACCACAATATGGATATGGCCCTATTTGATGTTGACCTTCAGACGGAAACGGAAGTCCGATGTGAGGTAGACTGTGGCATGATCGATCGCGAGACAGATCCGACCAGGAAGATCATACGGGAGGTAGAGACCATTGCTCTCTCGCTGCCCGGGAAGCAGTCCTCAGCCAAACAACAGCTTAAAGCAGCCACGGATAAACTGTTCTGCTACCGAGACCACGAACTCGCGACGTTCCAGATGATGCTGCGAGAATCGGTTGACCACCACAATTGTAACGAACGGATGCTGCTGGGACCTGTCGAGATGACGAACGCCATGTGGGCAGCCGAAGATACACGAATGCTAGACGTAGACCCGGCCACCTCAGCACGGCAACGGCTCACGGACGCCATGCAAAAGGAAATGGATCAAGCCACTGCCACGGATACGGGAGCAATGGCCGAGGCGACGAAGGAAAGAGGTGCCCAGGATGTGCAGCGGGAAGAGATATCTGAACTTCTTAGGCGTGACTGGAGCATGTCGAGAGACGAGATCGACAACTGGATTAACATGGCTCGAGGAGTGTACCGTCTAGTCGTGGAGGCACAACACATGTTTGACAACCGCGCGAACAACGCAAGGAACTTCGAGGTCGAATCACTGATGACAATAGCCAAAGCTCGCGGGGGATTCGGATTGGTCACGCTTCTTCAAATGGAGAGATTCGATCCGGTGGACGACGTTGAATACGAACGGAACCGTCGACGCTGGTATCGCGAAAACGTTCCTTCTCAGGAATATAACCAGGAAGTCTCTAGGATTCGGCAATTAGTTCGGACGGGCGCGGACATTGTTACCGGCCAGGCTGAGGGATGTTTTCGCTATAAAACGGACGACGAAGTTGACGCCGAGCTTGCTTCCCGCAAGAAAAACGAATGATTCTTAGAAGCCGGATATGCTTCACAGAGCAAAACGATGCGACAGGAAACGAATGAATCTTGGAAGCTGAATATGTGCTTTACAGGGAATGACGAATGTGACGGGAAGTCATTGAATCGATTCGGGATGAAAGATGGTTTGGGGCTATTAAGACAATTCGGGACGAATTGAGATTTGTGGGCAGATGGGATGTGGCCGATGTGGCGCCGGATGCGCCACAGATCTTTCGGTTATTTTAGAGTTCAGTAAAGAAAGTAATATCCCCTCCCCAAAAAAAACTGTATAGAAAGTCCTTCTACTGCTCTGGCTCCTCAAAAGTGACTGGTAAATCGACTACTCCAACATCCCGGCGTAGTGGAGTGTAGTTGACCTCCCGAAGAGGCACAGCGATCTGAAGGTTGGGAAGTTTCTGATATAGTGATGCTGCAAATGATCAGTTAGCGGGATTATAAAGAATAGGGCTCTGATTTAATGCTTACCAAACACAGTTGTCAGTTCAGCCTTGGCAAGATGCTCGGCAATGCATCGATGATCGCCAAACCCAAAGCCCAAAGCATCTTCAGCAGGCCACTTGCGGTGCATGTTGAACTCATCGGGGTTTTCGAAGACTTCTTCGTCTCTGTTGGCTGACTGATTGGAAGCGATGATGCCTTCGTTTGCTCGAATAAGCTGATAGAAGGTCAGTCTCTATCTCTTCGATGGGGTCTAAAGCTCACCTTTCCACCAATCTCTACATCCTCCTTCGCCGTTCTTTTTATGGCTAGTGCAGATGCGGTATGGTAACGACATAGCTCCTCGACAAATTTGGAGGCAAGTGATGGATCAGATTTCAGCTGAGCTAGCTGATCTGGGTGCTGTGCTAAAGTCACGACTCCCTGGAAACGATTAATAACGAGCACAAGAAAGCTAATGTAGCAATACATACGAGTGCGATCATGTTCACCATGGTGGCGTTACCAGCAACAAGGAGCAAAAAGGCAATTTGAACTGCGTCAGCCTTTTCAATGTTTCCAGGTTTGACTTGTCCAGTGCAGAGCTTGGTGATGAGGTCATCTTTTGGCTCTTCAAGTCGTTTGTCGACCAGATTCGCAAGATAGTCCAGTAGCTCCCTACTCGGAATTAGTATAGAGCCTGTTCATGTAGTGTTGAGGCTGAACTGACTTATTAGCAGCGGAGGCTTCTCGAGCCGTTGAGCTTCCGTTGGTTCGAACGGCATTCTGCTGTGTGAGATACTCCAGATCATTGAAGGGCACACCAAGGATTGTGTAAATGATCTGAATAAAGATTAGCTACAACCTTGAGACCACCTGACTATTTCGTCGGCAACTTACATAGGACGGCACTGGGAGTGCAAATTCCTTGACAAGGTCGACTGGGCCATCGGCACAACCTTTCTGTTTAAGAGCCTCTAGAAGATCATCTACCGTTTTTTGAATGTACGGTTGAAGCTTCTCAACAGCTTCCGGGGTGAAGATTGGCTCCACCATACCCCTGTGTTAATAGTGAGCACTTTGCTCATTGCATCTAGTCGCAATGATGGCCTACCTTTGGCGCATATGGTCTGGGGGATCCATGTCCACAAATGTTGGCTTTGCTTTGGCAGCTTCCTTTCCACCTGCACCTAGCTCTGGAAAGCCAGGGCGTGTGCGGACCTGGATTAGATACATTCAGTAACGGGCATTATCCAATGATTCACAAGACACACCTTGGAGAGCTTATCTGATGTAGCTACAAAGACAACATCCTTGTGCTTGGTCACCAGCCAGGCAAGGCTTCCATCAAAAAGCTTGACCTGAGAGACAGGATTTGTAGCTCGCAGTTTGGCAAACTCAGCGGGTGGCTCTGAACCAGAGGCACGCTCAAATGGGAAGTTTGGCAGATCTGAGGCCATAGCAGTAACAGCTCGACTAACCTGTCGTGTTTGGGGATGGCGTAATAGTAATCGAGAAGAGAGGGGTTGGGAAGATACAAGAGATGACATGATGTTGGATGTGGCAGGCCAGGTTTTATGGTCAATGATAATCCCGGAAGAGATCGGAATGCAGATTGCTTTCTTTGAATCATATATACGCATTCGTATGCAATGGAAATCATGAGACTTTCTTGACTTTCTTGATTTCCAATCACTGTACGATTTGTTTGGACAATCATTTCACTTCTATTACCTTTATGGCAAGATTATACCCGTGCTTCCACATCGCATCATTCTAGTGTGGCACTTGCATCAGATGTTATAAATATCGGGATTTCTACTTGTCCATGGCCTTCAAGCCACATTCTGACCGAATATGCAATAATGTGATGGTAATACACCGCTTCGTAGCAAGATTGTGCGGAGAACCTGCAGTGTCACCACACCTCTCGTAATCAGCAATTGCTGGGCTATTCATCCTGGTGTGAGTTTTGTTATAAAAGTAATGACTGTGCCTTGATGATCTGAGGCCTCGTGTTAAAAAGCTTGGTACGCCTAGGAGATCTTCAACTGCCGCGGAGATGCACAAATCTGGTAGATGATATGATTCCATGGTCTGCCATCAAAGCATCCCACTTCTTTGGAATCATCAGCATAAATTTCATAAGCAAGCTGAAAACCCCATGCTTCCACTTTTAGTCATAGCGTGGTTCATTCGGCTTTTGGCTGAATCATGTCTATCGGCATTTAAATGGGTTTCGCCGTGAGGAGACGTGAGCAACGCCATAGATAGTTAATATACCCTATCTAGTATGGTGATAGGAACCGTAGGTAGTATGAACAAATATAGCAAATATATCACTGCTCAATATAACACCACAGCCGGATACAAGATCTAGGACCACGTGGTGCAGAGAATCCAAATCCTGTATACATTTAGTGGCCATGCACTTCATAGTGCTCAAGTTCCTATGGGATACAGCGATTCAATAAGAATTGACCTTCGCGGTGATAGTAACCCAAATTTCTACAATAAAGGATCCAAGGTTGTACTCAACTGTCAGGCCAGCTTTGTAGGATTTAGACTCAGGCTGCTCGTACAGCATACGTACCGCGTCATCTTGCTGCAACCATATTGTGGCCCATGCCTTGCATGTTAGATTCTAGCAGGTTTTGCAGTTTTGCATTTAGAGAATGAGAAGAAACAAGGGTTTATTCATCGGGATACCTGTACTTGAAGAATCCGGTGACCTGGAGACAGGAAGCGAAGAGCATACGAACCTATATGGTTGCTGACCTACCTAGGAATACGGCCAATACCGAGTCTAGTCGCAATCTTGTCATCTTACCACGCGTCTTAAGTGCTCACCGAAGTTAGTAAAACTTATCCGGATTCCGAAACGCGGGTCCCGAGAATGTACAAAATATCCTAACTAGTGAATATGTTCGTCCAACTTCGGACGCCGAGGAGCAAACCCTTGTGTGTCCCTCGAGGCAGTTAGCAACAGCCAACCTCGATAAATAGCCAAACACTCTTCCATCCAGTTCTTGAAAGACACATCCCAACCAAACCGATCATGGCTGACCAAGCATCTATGCTACTGACTGAACTCAACAGATTCTCAGCTGAGGACCTGTCAAGCAACGCCCAAGCTCGAAAGAGAGCAACGGAACTGAGCAAACAGCTGACGACGTCTCTAAGTGACCCTATCAACAGATCACTGGACCTTGCCTTTTCGGTATGTAATGCATGAAATGAACACAGGTATTTGTTAGAGTCATGAGCTAATACTGTGATTCAGCCCTGTTTTGTCGCGGCCGCCCGAATTGCCATTGACCTCGATCTCTTCAATCTCATCAAGGATCGTGAAGAAGGAATCTCAACTAGCCAGCTAGCTCAAGAGTCGGGTGGCCAGATTCTGTTCGTTTTCCGCATATTGCGTTTCTTAGCTTCTGCTGGGCTCATCTATGAGAAAGATGAAAACCTATGGGCCCCGACACCCGTCACCCACGCGATGGCAAAGCCTACTATTGCTGCAGGTTACACGTTCAGCTGGGACATCATAATGCCAGCAGCTGTTAAAGCACCTGAATATCTACGCATGAATGGTCATCTCTCGCCGAGTGACCCAAACGACGGATTCATTCAGTATGCGCACAATACAAAAGACAACGTCTATGAATTCCTGAAAACGCAGCCACGACTACTTCAAGATTTCAATACCTTCATGGGAAATACTATGGGTAATAGAAGCTACTGGTACGACTGGTTTCCCGTTAAGGAAAGGATAATCGATGGCTCAGACGCTTCCTCCGCTCTTCTGGTAGACGTTGGTGGCGGAAAAGGACACGATTTACAGTCTTTCAACGCCATATTCCCCAACAGTGGTAGCTTGGTTCTTCAAGATATGCCACAAGTGGTGGAAAGAATTGGCATCAACGACCTGCATCCCTCTATCCAAAAGATGCAACACAACTTCTTTGACGAGCAGCCAATCAAGGGTGCTCGCGCTTACTTTCTACACCACGTTCTCCATAATTGGTCGGATGAGAATTGTCTCAAGATCTTGAAGCATCTCCACAAGGCTATGAAGCCAGGCTACTCTAAGCTTCTCATTCATGATCTCATTCTTCCAGACGTGGGAGTTACCGCTCAACAGGGCATCTGTGATATAGTTATGATGACAGTTTGTAGCGCAATGGAGCGCTCCCGTGGGGAATGGATAGATCTTTTGTCGAGGGCTGGATTCGATATTGTCAAGTTTTGGATCGATGATGAAGACTCGGATGGGCTTGTTGAAGCGGTAGCCAAGGTATGAGCATCTAGTCAGTAATCCTGGGTTCCGAAAAGCCAAGAACCATTTCTTATCCATAGGACTTGTACGTCAGTGTCGATTTAGTAGCCCACTGAGATCTTGTGAGGTAATAGCCCTTGGAGATAAGATGATTAGTCGATCATACGTGTCAACTATTCCTTTTATAGCTACTGTGTCTTAGACTACTACGTACTAGTTTCGTGACACCCATTGCTCAAAAACGACAACTTGTACACATGATTGTAGTCTTTCATCGCATATGTAGGAACTTGCCGAAACTATTGTTATTAAAAACAACCCCAATCGGCAACGTTGAGCTGGTTGATGGCCGGAACCTACAGTATCACAACTCGAATGAATGCCTCTAGTGGTGGTTAGTTCTCCCATCTTAGACCAAACCATATCGAGAACATGCCGTGTCTTGGCTGAAATGTTGCTGTGGAGGCTGATCTACTGCTGTATGACGTCGAGCTAGGACGAGTGGAAAGATCAATACATCGTTGCACTTGATATTAACCGCTTTCCGCTTCTTCTCTGTTATTCTTCTTTATCCCTTCGATCACCAGGCTTGCTGTGACAAGGCACAACGATGGATATGGACAACCCATACGCTTTTCCATTAGCACCAGAACAGTATGCTCCCTCTCCGGTTCCTTCACTGGGTGAGTGGAACCAGATATGGAATGTCTGGGATCTTGTCACGATAAAGATAATACCCTCAGGCGCATTGATGGAGCAGCCAATTCCGTTACGAAACCCGTTGCTATTTTACCTAGGTCATATTCCAACATTGTTAGCTATCCTCGAGCTTACTATGGATCCTGGCTAATAATCCATTTTAGCGAGGATATCCATTTGACCCGAGCAACACAGACTAAACCTACCGAGCCAGCGTACTATCATCGGATCTTTGAGCGTGGCATTGATCCAGATGTTGATGACCCTTCACAATGCCACAACCACAGCGAACTCCCTGATGTTTTTCCAAGTCTTGATGAAATCCTTCAATATCGAGAGCGGGTGAAGAAACGCATTACGGCTCTTTACGCAACGGAAAGGCCTTACTCGGATCGCTGCATCGGACGTGCTCTTTGGGTCGGATTTGAGCATGAGGGTTAGCCAAATCCCCCCCACCATATAAACCGTCTATTTATGCCAGCTACTATATCAACTATTACGTCAACTACTCATCACTCAGTCTCACTGCTTCTTGGAGGACTTGTCCTGAAGATACTGCTGTAAAAAGTATCCACCAAGCGCGACTCCAAAATACCCCAGGGCATCGACGACACTCTGAACCGGCCAGCCATATTGATCGCCAAATCGTGCCAGGGGGGTTCTCTGAGCAAAGGCACGGAGCTCTCGAAGCTCGTCCCGCTCCTCTTGTGTTCTACACTTGGTTAATATGGGTACATGTTTAAAAACGTAAAGAAGATGCTTACTGCTAAACAATGCGAGGATCGGTGCCAAGAGGCATTGGCCCAGCCACACCATAGAGAACGTCAACCATTTGTTGACTTGGGGTCAGCGGCAGCGAGCCAGGAACCACATTCGGGCTCGGCGCAGGGGGGGCAGTGGGAGCAGGCGGCGCGGTGGTAGACGTGGTGGAAGGCGCGGGAGCAGGCACATTATGAAGGGGGAGGCCTTGGCCGGCGGAGGAGGAGGTCTGGTTGCGACGGCGACGGGGTGCCATTGTTGCGAAATCTTGAATATTGGTCTGTCAGAGTCATTTCTTAACACATGGTCATGTCTTGTTTGTGGGCCAGGCGTTGAAAAGAACTTACTCGTAGGAGGGTGGTGCAGTGTTGGTGTGAAGGAGGAAAGAAGGGAATGAAAAAGTGAGAAGGAAAAAAGAATAATTTAAATATAATGGGATCAGTCAGTTGGCAGCTGTCGGCAGCTGCCAACTATTCTACCAGAAAGTGCTAGAAGTCCCAGCCTCTCAATGCTAGTACAGTGACAGTGCGTTATAGGAGTGACGCATTTTTTCATAATATAGTAACTTAACCTATTAAACTGAATTATATCTATTAATTAACTATTTAATATAACGTACGCGATAAGCAAGCGAGATAGATAAGCGAGCGAGATACCCTACTATTTACCTTAAA